>CAESWR010002181.1:337049-397125 GCA_903171835.1 Mullus surmuletus
ATATAGATGTGTGTGTGTGTGTGTGTATATATACACACATATACTCTGTGTGTGTGTTTGTACATGGGTAGGTTTTAGCCACTTTTAGTCACTTGTGAATGAAAAATAACTTGATGTACTGACATTACTCATTAAGCGAACAAACAGAAATTAATTAATTCAATGTTTATATACTGTCATGTCATTCAGAGGAGAGAACTTGAGTTTGAGAACAAGAAATTGAAGCAAGATCTGAATGAGCTGCGGAAATCTCTGACCAATGAGAATAGCGAGTTGGTGCCCCCTGCTCCGGGCTCTCTGCCCTATGAGATTCTGCTGGAACAACTCGAGTCTTCCAATGATGAGTTGGACATGCGGAAAGAGGAAGTATTGCTCCTTCGAACACATATGGTCCGTCAAGAGGCACTTAAACACAAGGTCAGTAAACATTATAAATTAGATTTGTTTTCTCTCTCTCTCTCTTTATTTTTTAGAATTATTTCGTCCTGTGTATTTTTGCACAAATTCTATCGTTGACTTAGTTCATTTCCTTTATTTGTCACTTCCAGGATTTTGCGTTCGGGGAAAGTAAGTTAGGGCTCACTGAAATTCACTCACTTCAAGATATTGACAGGTAAAACCTCTGCTTCTGTTCTCACTGCATAGGTTCCAATAGTATGTTATTCATAGCTTGATGTTGTTATGTAGGTCCACTGACATCCACACACTTAATGAAGATGGAGAGTTGTGGCTGGCTTATGAAGGCCTGAAAGAAACTAATAGGTATTGAAGTAACATTGTGCAAGTGGTTTCGCATTCAGTCCTGATCATGCAGTAATTGAATGTGATCCCTTCCTCCTGCAGGATTCTTGAATGCCAAATGCAAGAGCAGGAATCGTTATACAATGAGAAATCTACAAAGCTGCAGCAGGAGATTAACAAACTGAGGGATGAAAAGGAGGAGCAGCAGGAGCTGTTGGCTGAGACTCTCCTCCTGCCAGAAGATGCTCGCATCAAGGCAAGCTTGAAGCATGAGGTCTCGCGACTGACAACTGAGAATCTGGTGGGTCAACATGCTTGCTGTTGTGACTCCAGTTGCCACAAGTCACAGAGTGACTGTTAGCTGCAGTAAATTTTGTATGATATATAATTTTGGAAATTAACATTTCTGTAACATGTATGCCCCTCACTCTAATATATTATGTGCATAATTTTAAGGAACTCATGGAGCAGCAAGAGAAACAAGAGAAAACAATACAGAAATTGAAAAAGCAACTCAAATTCTATGTAAAAAAAGAAGAATTTGAAGGTAATGACATGACACTGACAAGTATTCATCCATTAACATCAACCACACGTTAAATGTGCAACATGTTCTTCCTCTGCAAGTGAACACTCATCAAAGGAGTAATGACCATGCAGTAAATGCGCAAGTCAGAGCTGTGACCATCACCCGCAAGGAGAAAGAATATAAGGGCATGCTAGAGTACAAAGGAGGTGAAGAAAGCCGCCTGGTTCAAAACCTTATTGTCGGTATGTCACACCTGGTGTATGCAGGATAATCATCTCCACTGTCTTCAAAAATGTAATGTCAGTGTTTGTTCCTCACATTAAAGTCATAGAGTCCCACCACTTTGCTTTGATATCTTCACAGATCTGAAGGCCCGTGGTGTCGCAGTCAATTTCATACCTGGACTTCCTGCCTACATCATTTTCATGTGTTTGCGATATGCAGATAACCTTAACGATGATCAGAGAGTCAGCACTCTCCTCAATTCTGTCATCAGTAGCATCAAAGGTGCCATTAAGGTGAGCTATAGATACAGTAAAAATGAGTACAAACAACAATTATTTTTGTTTCAAATTATGTTTTGTCAATATTGTTATGTTTCTACAGAGGAAAGGGGATGATTTTGAGCTGGTGTCCTTCTGGCTGGCCAACACATGTAGCTTCCTTAATTGTCTTAAGCAGTACAGTGGAGATGAGGTAAATGGTTTTGATTCCTGAGCTAACTTTGAAAGTTTACTTCTCTGATTAACCTAATTCTGAACAATTCCTTTAGATGTTCATGACACAGAACACTACAAAGCAGAATGAGCAATGCCTGATAAACTTTGAGCTGTCAGAATACCAGCAGGTTTTTGGTGACCTGGCCATCCAGATTTACCGCACACTTATCAAATGCATCGAGGACTCCCTGCAGCCATTGATAGGTGAGCACACATAGTCATGGTATTCATACATTGACATACATGTAAATCAGCTCTTGACAAGTTTAAAAGTGAACAGAATAAAGTAAAGAGCATAAAACAAAATATTGTCATTAAAAACTCCATTGTATAACTTTTAATACTACTTTTGATACATAATTGAAAATCTGGACATGGACACAATAAGTGGGATATTTTGTAAAACAATATTTGAGCACTGATATTTTATTATCAAAATTGCAGATGTCAGTGTTCCCAAAATGATTGATTTTTCAGTCCACTACATTGAATGTTTTTGTAAAGTTCGTAAAGTGTCAGTATGCAGGAGTAAGTTGATAATCAAATATGGAAACAGGAGAAATATTGATCAAACAAGCAGGATTCATGTGAAATCCTTTTGAATGAAGGAAATGAAGACAAGGAAGATAAGACGTGTTTTTCTTTCCTCTTACGCTTATTTGTGCATGCAGTGGCAAGCATGTTGGAGCATGAGACGATCCACAATGTTCTGGCCTCTAAACCAACTGGATTGAGGAAGAAAAACTCAAGTTTGCCAGACGAAGAGGATGTGACAGTGGAAGACCTCCTGCAGCATCTTAGCCTCTTCCATGCCACTATGCGTCAGCATGGGTATGACACAGCTCTGATTAAACAAGTGGTCAAGCAGCAGTTTTACATCATCTGTTCGATCACGCTGAACAACCTGCTGTTGAGAAAAGATATGTGCTCCTGGAGTAAAGGCCTGCAGATAAGGTACAGTAGGGAATGCCTTTCATCATCACGTTTGACTACATCTAAAGGCAAAGGTTTATAGCTTTTCTGACAAGTCAAAGGCAGGGCAAAAAGAAAATGGTGTACACTCTTATCTATAATTACAAAAACTTACTGTCAGCCATGTTTACATTACGATGTGTGGTAGAGAAGTTGTTTCAGTCAAACTGCTTCCATTTATACCAGCACATTCAAAGTTCCAGGAGTATTAACAATAATAAATCTGTCATGTCCTGTGTTTCTTCTGAATTGTGCCTCCTCAGGTACAATGTGTGGCAGTTGGAGGAATGGCTGACTGAAAAGGAGCTGGCAGACTGCGGTGCTAAGGAGACTCTGGAGCCGCTTGTACAGGCTGCACAGCTCCTTCAGATCAACAAAAAGACAGAAGCAGATGCTCAAGCTATATGCAACATGTGCACTGACCTCACCACAGCACAGGTTAATCATCTTTCTGTATTTAGTAGTCCATGGATATTGCTCCTTTCTTTGGCTCAAACCAATGTTCTTCTTTGCAGATTCTTAAAGTACTCACCTTGTACACACCTGTGATTGAATTTGAGGAGCGAGTCACAAACACCTTTATTGAAACCATGAAAGTGAGTCATTCAGAAGTCTGCAGTTATTTACATTTTATACTTGTATAACATTTCCTTTTATTTTTGTCACATTTTAGAACCTCTTCAAAGACAGAGTTGAGTCATCTACACTGATGATGGACACTAGAAAGATCTTTTCTGTCACCCTTCCCTTCCTTCCCTCCTCTGTGGCTCTGGAGACCATCCAGATTCCGACAAGTCTGAATCTGAGCTTCCTTACCCGCATGTAGACCAGTCTCTGTTCTCACCAGAATTTTACTTAAGCCTTTGCACTTAATGTAATATTGCTGAAAATGTATGTCTCGTGTTGTTTCACTAAATGTGTCACTTACACACCTGCAGATATTACTTTTTTAAATCATGGTGTCATTGTTCTTGCTGTTTGTCAGACTGCTAATTTTAATTCTGGAAAATATCCCGAAATTCTGATATACTTTTTAAGTGCTATGCCTATACAGAATATGAAGAGATTTTAAGTGTTAAGTCAAGTTGGAGGAAAGGAAAATAAGAATTTAACCAGACTTCATTATATATAGATTATATTGAAACTTGACACATGTTTTGGAGCATTTCAAAATTCAGCTCAAAGTTTACTACACCATGATGGTCCAAAAGAATTAATATTTTAATGACATATTTCTGTCTTCATACTTGTTATATAATGGGGTAGGATAAATAAGAACAATAAGTCATCAAGGAAACAAATGCAGTCACTCACACATCTGCATTCTAAACCTCCTCCTCCTCCTCCTGTCAGAAATGTTGACTGATAAACTGAAGCTGTAAGATGCCTTCGCTCGCCATGCTTAGCCTAATATTTTTACATTTAACATGATTATTTGCAAATCAACAAATGCAAATGCACAAGAAATTACTGATTAATACACTGTTTTCAAGTCAAGTGGAAGTTCTGAAAGTTCTTAACTGTTAGGCCACCATACCACTGCTGCCTGAACTCCGTTAAATTCCTCAAATTGGTATATGGTGAGGTGACTACATCATTAAAGTATTCAGTGCTATTATTTGTAGAATAAAAAGGGGGATAATTGTGGTTAATGTATTATGACCATGGGTTACACTACACTCTGAGGTAAAGACTTAATTGACCAACGCAGATGTACCTCCTCCTGTGGCCAAAACAAGCACAAGAGGTAAGATATTACACGTATTTACATATTATACGTTCTCCATTGTCTTTCATATTGTATTACTTCACTTAGCAGTGACACATTTCACAAACGTGATGCATTTCTTTTCTTTCTTTTTCCATTTTCATTTTTAAAAAAGGTGACGGCTGAAATGCGTACACCTCTGTGTATACTCAAGCGTGGGCTATGTATCCGGTTTCTGTTGTTTGGATCCTTGTTCAAAAGAGCACAAGCCAGTCACAAGACGAAAGGCGGTGTCAAAGTCCGCGACAGGTGAACGGCTCCCGCAAACACGACAAGCTCGAGAAGAGGAGTCGACACAGAGCTTTTTCAGAATAAAGTCCATACCATAAAGTCCTCTTAAAATATATCGAGTATTCCTCTTTTTCATGTAAATGATCATCACTTAAAGACATCGAAGGATCTACTTCTGGCAACTTCTAAACGTTAAAGAAACACATCTTTTGTGACAGAGCTGTGTATTTGGTGTGTTTGGTGGATAATTATTGGGTCAGACATGAATTATCATCTATGTTTTGAAAAGGTGTTGATTCATTATGTAGAATCAAACGTTTAAAAAAGCCATAAAATGTAAAGTAAATGCATTTTTAAAACACACCATTGAGGAAATGTAAATATTTCTACACTGGCATAAATGTTTTTAAATTATAAAAATTATTAGTTGATTTTAGGCCAATTTAAGTATTATTTTGGAAACCAAGAACGGAAATTGTATTTTATTTTGTCACGCTTCACCTGTGCGACTGCCCGTGTGACTGCTGCTAGTTGTGTTATTCAGGCAGGAGATTCCTTTGAGTCAGAGAAACGAGTGGTACATGAATATTCCCACACGGAGAGTTTAATAACAATGCGTCAGAATGGCCATGCTGGAGCTGTATACCAAGGTAAAAGAGAAAATATCTCGCATAACTTTGATCCAATTTAATTACATTTTCTATACCGTTTACGGAGACGGGTGGAAACCCTTGTCTTGGGCAAACAGTCCTGTGCAGACGTGTATCTTACCCTCACATGCGGCTCTATGGCAATTTGAAATTCTAAAGTATTACTATTTGAATTATCATGTGAAATCATTAGATTTTATGTTTGGATAAACCTGGTTATGAAAGGAGAATGTAAGTTTCACAAAGCTTTCCAACTAGAAAATAACCTGATATAATTTAGAATTCATGAAGGTTATTTGAGTATGTTTGTAAAAATTGTAACTTGTCGTCGTCACCTGCTCCCATAGTTCAACCGAGTGTGGATTCCAAATTCAGAGCATGTGTGGGAATCGACAGAGATCATGAGAGATTTCCATTTGGGGGACAATGTTCTTGAACTGCTCCTAGAAGATGGCACTGTAAGTACAATGTGGCTCATCATACCTTCACATGCAGTTGTATTGAGAAGCTCATGTGTCTCTTCTGTATGACTGTGAAGAAGCACAACTACTCTGTAGACTCGTCCCAGCCGCAACTCCCCCCTCTTCGCAACCCGGATATCTTGGTGGGGGAAAATGATCTCACTGCTCTCAGTTATCTTCACGAACCTGCAGTCCTCCACAACCTAAAAGTGCGATTTGTGGATTCTAGGATCATCTATACCTACTGCGGTAGTGCTGAAACTCTGAATATGTCAGCTGTTATGTGTTGCTACTCTATGCTGCTGGCTAAGCCGTTGCCATTTCCTCATTTTCAGGTATTATTCTAGTGGCTGTAAATCCCTATAAACAGCTACCTATATATGGAGATGCAATAATCCATACATACTCAGGCCAAAACGTGGGAGACATGGATCCTCATATATTTGCATTGGCAGAGGAGGCTTACAAACAGATGGCCACGTAGGTATTTGAGAATTCAGATAACCTTTTACAATAAATAAGTCGTCATTATAATTTTTTTTTTCTGTCTCAGAAACCACAAGAACCAGTCCATTATCATCAGTGGCGAGTCTGGAGCTGGTAAAACAGTATCTGCGCGATACGCTATGAGGTACTTTGCTGTTGTAAGCAAATCCAGCAGTACGATGCAAGTAGAAGACAAAGTCCTGGCATCCAATATAATAACAGAGGTACAATATTAACAGCAGCAGGATAATATAAATATTGCAATTTTCATTTTCACAGCTCACAGCAGCACATACCACTGTTATCTCCAGTGACCTCAGTATATTATCAGAAAATAACTATGAAGAGCTTGATTTCCTCACAGGCAATAGGGAATGCAAAGACAACAAGGAATGACAATAGCAGCCGTTTTGGGAAATACACCGAGATTGGCTTCGACATGAAGCACCAAATCATTGGCGCCAATATGAGGACCTACCTGTTAGAGAAATCAAGGGTCATTTTTCAGGTAGTGTGTGTGAAATGCTGTTATTTGTCCAGTATGTGAGCTGTTATAATGATACTCTGTTGTCTTCAGGCAGACGATGAACGAAATTATCACATATTCTACCAGTTGTGTTCCTGTGCACACCTGCCAGAGTTCAAGAGATTGAGATTATGTGAGTGGCTGGATTGACAGTTTATTCTGAGGTTTACAGTAGAACTGCCTCTTATCCTGTGTGTTTTCACCTGAAATGTACAGAGTTTTTGTTGCTCATAATTCCTTACCATAATTTTGCAGCCATGCACACACATTCACTTTCATCATTTGAGGCTGTGATTTAATGTAAATTGATGTTGTTGAGCTGGGGTGTTCTTTATATCCCGTGCATCTCAATTACTTGAATTACAAATTTGTAGCAATCCACACAGTTCAGTAGCATCACAAACTACAAAAAACCTAAAAAATGTCCAAAGTTAAATAGCACCTCTCTATCATCCTTGGGAGATGTTTTTTGTATTAGATTTACTTGTGACTATTTTAGGGGACAAGTTGTTCTTGCTTCCATCTGCAGTGAAGGCAGATAAGTTCCAGTATACCTGTATGGGTGGTGTGATCATTGTCGAAGGTATAGATGACATGAAGGGCATGGAAGAGACCCAGCGGACCTTCTCAATGCTGGGTAAAATGTGTTTCATTTGTTTGTAACCTGCTTTTATTGTAGCTTTTATCTTCGTTGAGCGTCTTGTTTTGTTAAATGTGTATTATACAGGGTTGAACGAGAATTTCCAATCAAATGTCTTCCAAGTTTTGGCAGCCATTCTGCATTTAGGAAATGTGGAAATAAAAGGCACTGGAGATGACAAATCCTCAATTCCTGTGAGTTTGAAGTTATATTTTATGGGTATAGATCTAAACACAACCATGTTAGAGATTTACAATACACAATTTATTGTATTGGCAATAGTAATTGCAACAGCAATGGCAATGTTAAACAAATGTTATAACATTGTCATTAAATTGTTTTTGCAGTGCTATTCAGAGAATATTCAGAGAACATTTTGTAACTAAGAAAATGATAAACTACAGTTTTTCATGGACATCTTGATTCTACATTCTTTATTCTAACATAAAGAAGCAATTAGAATTCTGTTTCCTTGATAACCAAACACTAATTTTTATAGTTCAGCATGTTTATTATATGACAATTACATCACAAAATGATTTACTTTTTTCACCAAATCATATAGTCCTATGTCATATGTAATAACAAAAAGACATGTGTTTCTTTCAGTCTAATGATCCACATCTAACAGTCTTCTGTGAGTTGATGGGTGTGACTGCAAAGGGACTAGTACACTGGCTATGCCATCGGAGGATAGTTCTGGTGGCAGAGACGATAGTGAAGACTGTCTCCCAAGACCGGGCAATAAATGCAAGAGATGCTCTAGCCAAACATATCTATGCACATCTGTTTGACTGCATTATCACCAGCATAAACACAGCAGTGCAGGTGCCAGGAGCTCAAAATGATTTCATAGGCGTTCTGGACATTTATGGGTAATGCTGATGTTGTTTGGTTTAGTTTGCTCTCTGTGCCAGTTCTGTCCTGATATTTACTTTTTACTTCTTACTTTACTTTTCTTTTGTCCACAGCTTTGAAACATTTGACATCAACAGTTTTGAGCAGTTTTTTATCAACTACGCAAATGAAAAGCTACAGCAGCATTTTAATTTGGTATGCTGTCATCCTGCAAAACAGCCCCAAACATACTGTACATGTCCATATTGAGAGAGACTGTCATATTTCCTATCAGCACGTGTTTAAACTGGAGCAGGAGGAGTACATGAAAGAAGACATCCCCTGGACTTTGATAGACTTTTATGACAATCAGCCGGTCATTGATCTGATCGAAGCTAAAATGGGAATCCTTGATTTGCTTAATGAGGAATGTTTGGTAAATTGGATTTTCAGTTTCATGTTATTACTATGATAATAGATTGCTATGACTCCTAAACCTGCTGTCTTTTAGTTTCCTCAAGGCACCGATCAAAGCTGGCTGCAAAAGCTATACAAATACCTGGATGCCAATTTGCTGTTTGAGAAGCCCAGGCTATCAAATCAGGCATTTGTGATACAGCACTTTGCAGACAAGGTAGAGTCTGATTAGGAACATGTGTCTTGTATCAAAATTGCAATTTTTATATAATTTAGTACTGTTTTTGTAATACTTTCCTATATTTTTTCTTTTGCATGACTCAACAGGTGGAATATCAATGCAAAGGTTTTCTTGAGAAGAACAGAGATTCTCTTCATGAAGAAATAGTCGACATTATGAGAGTCAGTCAGGTACTCAAAGGCCATATTTGACTTCAGCTTTTACTTAATCACATGTATGTTTTGAAAAGCTCAGAAAATATATTGAAACATCTCAGAATATCTTGTTTTTTCTCATATAACACTGTTCTCTTGCTTGCAACTGTTGTCAGTGTCTGTTTGTAGCAAAATTTTTCCAAGATGAGGAGAAAATAATTCTGGATGTCAAAATAAAGCCGGCTAGCCCTGGAAAGAAACCAGCCAATAAGCAGATGAGAACCTCTGTAGGAGATAAGGTGAACATGTTTATTCTGTTTCACCTCAGATTTCAGGCTTCATGACATATTAACCATTTTGTATCCAGTAGTTTTATCTGTTCTCATAATATTCTCATAATAGTTCCACAGCTCTCTCTCCTTACTGATGGAAACACTGAACGCTACCACCCCTCATTATGTGCGCTGCATTAAGCCCAATGATGAAAAGCTCCCATTTGAGTAAGTGCTGGTGAGGAAGCTTTGACTGGCAAATGGGCATTTCTTTGTGCTTTTGGTCTGAGTGAGTGATCTATCTTTAAAAGATATGACGCCAGTAGGGTGGTGCAGCAGTTGCGAGCCTGTGGAGTCCTTGAAACGATTCGTATCAGTGCACAGAGTTACCCATCCAGGTGAAACCCTTTTACAAGATTTCCAATGACACATAAGGCAATCTTTGGTTCATATAGCCTTTCTTTGTGCAGATGGACGTACATTGAGTTTTGCAGTCGATATAGTATCTTAATGACACATCAGGAAGCAGCTGACCTCAGTAACAAGAGACAGACATGCAAGAATGTGTTATGGAGGCTGATCCAGGTAATTCTTGCACATTCTGCCTCCTAATGTCTTATTTTTGATTAAAAGTTTTTGGTAATGTGGTGACTCAACCTCCAGGACTCAAACCAGTACAGATTTGGTCGGACAAAGATCTTCTTCCGAGCTGGTCAGGTAGCTTATTTAGAGAAGCTGCGTCTGGACCGACTACGACAGGCCTGCATTTCTATCCAGAAACACTTGCGTGGGTGGACCCAAAGGAGGAAGTATCTATGCATGAGACAAGCCACCATCATCATCCAACAGTACATCCGTGGAAAGAGGAAGATACGGTTAATTTCATTCTCTGTTTCATCTTTTTGTCCACAAATCTGCCAGGGCTCTGACTTTGATACCAGTCTGCTGTTTTTGTGAAATTCTAGAAACGCAGTGAGCGCTAAAACCCTGAAGCAAGGATGGGCAGCCATTGTGATCCAAAGACACTGGAGAGGCTACTACATGAAACAAACCTACAAGGTTGTCCGTTTGTCTTCCATAACTATCCAGGCGTTTGTGCGAGGTTGGCTGGATCGGAGACGTTACAAGAAGGTCGGTAACTGTCTGATTTTTCTTTTGGGGTTCCTTCAAGATACGTTTACAACTTCACAACTTTATGACCACTGGCATAAGGATAAAACACAAAATCTGGCTCATGATGTTAAGCTCTAGAACTTGATTTCTGATCATTTATTTTCATGATAATTTCTGATAATGTATTGTCATAGTCTTTTTTTGAAGTGTGTGTGTAATAACATGAAATTAAAGTGATGCTTATTTGTCAGTTTAACAGCACCACGAGGGCCTCACATAGCCTCATTTGGTAACCAATGATGTGTTTGCACTAAGAAAAAGTACCTGATACCAGGTACTATGTACCACTTTTTTAGTACCTGCTCTACCATGGCTATAATGGGGACAGCTAGGGCTACATGGTGACGTCCAACCCACCAACTGTCACAGAGAAACATCGCTGTGTAATTATTTCATTAATGCACAACATGCACTGAACATATCCGTAGCTGACAAATAAGTGTCAAAATAATATGTCACATAATGCAGGTATGAAATTCTTTCTTCAAAAATGTGGTTGTTTAGATTTCAAATCTGCCATCAGTTTATCTTGACTGGGCCAATTACAAAATTGGATCTGGTGTTATCGGAGAACGCCACAGTGTCTCTGCAGCTATGTGGTCACCTGAACAGTGAGCAAACGGCAACATTCAAGCCCTCTTGGTTCGCTTTCATAAACTTTATTCCTTCAGAGAGGTCATACACACACTTGGTCATACACACACTTGTATGGTGCAATTCTGCTCTGATTTGGGGATTCTGTTAGCTATCAGCTGGAAGCACTGCAGCAGTGTTCAAGGCAAATGCCTTAGATGTGACAATAATACATACAGTATTATACAGACATCTGCACACAAAAATATGTTCTAGTGACACTGCAACAGCTTTTTTTGCGATAACATTGAATTGATTACATTTGCTTCAAACATTCCTCTGAGTTTTTTTTTAAACTCACCTAACTTTTCCTTGTGGCTGTATCTGAACGCATTAGACTTAGTAATAAGTACTGTCATCTTGCTGCCAACTTGCTTCCCTTTAGCCTCTTCCACCAACAAACGCATCTCTGACCATCCCATCAGCCACTGCCTTGTTGATTCTCAGACCCTTGTACCTACCTCAGACACCTGACCTGCTTGCTATATATATGTATATGCCATTGCATCCCCACATTGGATATTAAGGTCGGCCAGACATTACAGAGTTAAAAGTAGAACATCCATCAGCACCTACTACCAAAGAAGAACAGTAAAAGAGGGATTGAGCGATGTGTTTTGTGGAGATATGTATGCCTCTGTCATTCGATAACACTCTCTGATGATTATACACTATATTGCCAAAGGTAATTGCTCGTCCCATCTCATCCCATCCTTGGGATGGAGAAGCCAGTGGTGGCGTGTCTTAGACCACTGCATCAGACGCTTTGCATTGCAACTTGGTGATGTGTAGCTTGGATGCAGCTGCTTGGCCATGGAAACAGTACCTTTCTGAGATCGACCCATGTTTGTAGAAGCAGTCTGCCTAGGTGCTTGATTTTATCGACCTGTGGCCATAGAAGTAAATGGAACACCGGAGTCCAGTCACTTGGATTGGTTAGCGAATACTTTTGGCAATATAGTGTATATTCAATAGATAATTAGTCAAATGATTCATTGACATGTTTGGAAAGTGGTAGGCTGTGGTAGGGTGTAAACAAGTCAACTATTACTTTTGTTGTTGTCCTGGCTGAGGTTTTTTCATGCCCATTAAAATGGCACCTGAAAAAACAGATTATTTCGTTTTATTTTTAAATTAACTGGATGTCCTCTCTTGCACAAGCTGCATTGTGCTAAATTGCTGTGTTGTGCTGACAGAGTCGTAATATAGCTCACATGCATGCAGTGTAAGCACCCATACTGACAATAATTGATGTGAATCAGCTGTGCGGCCATTTTAGATCATACACAGCCAGTGTAATTTGGTGGTAAGGCTTTATATGTTAGGAGAATTACTTTTAAATATGTTGGCCTGAATTTAAGAAACGGAAACATTTCATATACATACATATCATACTGAAAATTATGAATACAGTCATTTTTGTTCCATTGGAAATGTTATATTGAAATACTGAATATTATTATTAATACCTCAGATGCTGGAGGAACATAAGGCCATGGTTCTCCAGAAGTATGCCAGAGCATGGCTGGCCAGACGGCGATATCAAACCATGCGGCAACTGGTACACAATGTTCAGCTTTCCTACAGGGTGCAGCAGCTCAGAAAGAAGATTGATGAGCAGGTAACATAGATTTTCCAAAAGAACAGACACTGCTGCTTGTGCAACATGGACAGTGAGAGTAATCCCTGCCTCTCTGCAGAATAAAGATAACCATGGATTGGTTGAGCGCCTAACAATCTTGGCAAACGCCCATTCTCAAACTGTGGACAGACTTAAGACTCTGGGGGCAGAGCTAGAGAGGTCAAGAAACCAGAAGGTGGCTTTGGAGGCCAGAGAGAAGAAATCCAAAGAGGATGCTAGTCTGGTCAGTCTTTAAATGAATGCACCATTCGCAATAGATTTGTTTTTGTTTTGTTTTGTTTTTTTGTTTGTTTTTGTTTGCTGAACATGTATTTCCATTTTCCCTCCAGACAATTGTCAAACTTCAAAAGACAATTGATGAAATTACCCTCGAAAAGCAAAACTTGGAGAACAATTTTGAAGCTTATGCAGAAGGGACAAAAGGTAAAAAGTCGTAAATCTTTAATTATGCAAATTTGAGGCTGACAAAATGCCTGTCACTTTTTACAGTGTCTTCTTTTAAAAGCAGACTAAAAGCGTATCTTTTTGCAAAATCTTTTGATTAGGTTCTAAATGTTTGGTTGTGTGATGGCACTATATTAAGGAATTATTGTTATTATTAGTGTTCTTATTTCCCTTTTAACAAGGATAATCTTAATCTTGTATGGGTTTTTTTTGTTTTACTTTAAAGCATTTTTTTTGCTATTTATGTCATTTCTTTCTTTTTATTGTTTACACAAGTATCACACTTAATAATATATATAAAGACAGATAGACACATAAACATATACATACATACGTGTAGACTTGTATACATTTTAGAGTAGAGCAGGGGCAAGAACTATCCTGCCAAGGAGTTGGGGTGCCTGATAATGGGACCCCACATATGTTCAGAGTCATCAGATGGTATACATGTGTTGTTACAAAGCCTCTGAAGATGTATCCCTGAGACCATTTTCCTGAGTCATCTAGAGAAGTTGGGAGGATCGATAGACTTCCAATCATTAAGTATTAGCCTTTTTGCCACCAAAGTGCCAAATCTGATGGTCACCTGCATACGGCAAACAAAGCAAAAACTACATCTGGTTCCAGCCATGCATCATAGACTGTACAGTACCAAGAAAAAAATTGTTTCAAGAAAGGACCAATTTTAGAACAAAACAAAACATGTGAAACAGCATCCCTCTCTCTTGGTTGTACCTGTCACAGATATTAGACACATCGGGAAACATTTTGCACAACCTGTCTTTGGAAAAATGTAATCTATGCATCATTTTATATTGAATGAGCTGCAACTGGGAATTAAATGAACCTGAGTGTATCCTTTCCAACCCATCCCGCCACACCTCATCGGACAGCTCCAAACCAAGATCTGCCTCCCATGCAGATTTGATGTGGTTTTAGTTGTGTTATGTGGTTATAGTTGAAACTTCTGACAATTTACAAAACAGCGACTTACATTTTGAGACAAGATATTTAGAACCCAAATTTTGTTTCATTAACGCAAAAAAAGAAGTGATCCATTATAGGATTTACATGATTCTTTAAATTTTCCTAAACAAATGCCTAACTTGTAAATAACGACAAAAGTGGTCTTGAGAAAGAGAAAAGCACTCTTTTAGCTCATTAGATTAAGCTAATTGATTTTTAATATACAAGTCTGAAAAGGTGACTAGGCCTCTATTTTTCCAATTTGCAAAAGCATGATTGGACCGAGCTGGAAAAACAATTTGCTTAAAACACATAGGAGAGTGTTTAGGTAGTAGAAGAGCCTTTCTGATTTGTTTTAAAAGCTTCATAGAATTAAGCAACACAAAATTATCCTCTGATAGATCCAAAGGATAATCTTTCATAAAGAAAAGAGGAGCTGAAAGGGAACTATTTCTTGCAGCATAAGATTCCAATTGTAACCATTTAGGTGAGTCACAGGGGTCACTAAGGTGAGGGAGCTGATTGTGCCAAAAAATGTAAGTTCTGGCATTGGTTGCCAAATAATAATGTTAGAAGCTTGGAAGGCCAAAACCCCCATGATTCTTCCTCCAGTTAGTGGAGTGCCCTTGACTGACTATCAACATAATTACCTAATGAGAGGGGTGGAGGAATGGATGAAGAGGAGTCAAACAGTCATTCATGTACAAAGATATTTTAAGTTCTGTGTTACCTATTGTGATACCTTTGATGGTATTCAGATGTCAAACTGTCTTATACACGCCCCTAGTCTGTGCCTATTGTATGAAATGTGCTATATAAATAAATGTGACTTGACTTACAGAAAGATTTGATCAAATAAAAATGAATCTACTAGAAGAGAAAGAAGATGAAGCACGATTGAGAAAGTGAGAGACACAAGTTAATTCAACAATGAATAGAGCACAAAGCAAATTCTTTTTGTACATTTTTTCCTATTGTACAATTTTTTTCATTTTAATTCATACAATTCATACTATTCATACAAAGATTTTATTTCTTGACAGAATTGCAGAGAACAACATTGAGATCCAGAGACAAGACCACAAGACGGAGGTGGAAGTGCTGAAGGAAGGGATGAGGATACTCAAAGATGAGCGAGTTGGTCTGCAGAGAAAGATTGAGGAGGTGGGGCGCATGAACTGTGACCTGCAGGAGCAGGTTGCTCAGCTGTCACAGCAAGTCAAGGTCATTACTGATTTGCACAGAGAACTCAATAACCAACAGAATCAGCAGACAAGCATGGACCAAAAGATGAGGCAGCAGAGCAAACAGGCAAGAGGTAGAGGTGTTTTCCAAATATATTACAATTATAATATACTGTAGTTCCTTGAATTAAGACAGAAAACTGACAGATTTTTTCTGTAGCCAAAATCAGTGAGATAACAAGACAGCTCATTGGCGGTGTTGTTGAGGAGGATGTCCTTTTGAGGTAATTTTGAGCATTTTAGGTCTTCTGTTTTTCTTCATAGATGCATTACTGATGTATTCTTTTTTCCCTAAAGACTTACTCCAGATGAACCTAACTCTGAAAATATTTCTGATGTTGAAGACTTGCTGACAGCCTTTGATGGGCTCCAGAAAGCCATCAGGTATAGTTTTACTTCTGTCCGTTGCAGCATCACTCATGTAGCTCAGGGACACTTGTGATCCTAATCTGTGTTTGCTGACAGGATATCGGAAAACCACCAGAGGGAGCAGAAGAAAAAATACAAGATCCAGGTCGAGGGCTTGAAATTTAAAGTGGACCACCTTCAAAATGAGAACAGCAAGTTGCAGAACTTGCTCCAAGAAAAAAATGACATTAATGAGAGTATTCATCAAGAGGTGTCCCAGCTGAGTATTGACAATAACGTCAGTCCATTCATGTGTTTTCATTCCTTGCAGGAATAGAATGATTAACCAATTATTTGCACTGATTTTGATATGATTTGCAGGTTATACCTGAATTGAAGCTGCAGGTGTCAGAGTTGCAAAGACAAAAGCAGGACCTTGAGGCACATGTAGAGGCGAAGAACAGAGAGTTAACAGGTATCTCTGTGAATGCTTTGTATTTACCATTCAAAGAAAGGTAATGCAGCCTGATTTTCTTTTACTTTGTTTTTTTTTTTATTCAAAAAAGAAAAAACCGAGATCACCAACATCCTTCAAAGCAAAATCAAAGAAGAAACTTTACAACGCAGGTAAACTGCTATACACATTTTTTTTTTTAATTTTGCCCATCACACTAGTCATCTTTAAGCATGTGCCCATGTTTAGGCACTGCAAACAGAGAGCAGAGGTACTGGAGGCGAGACAGCAGGACCTTCAGAGCAAAGTGGAAGACCTACAAGAGGAGAACAAGCGTCTTAACAGACTGCAACTCATGGAGAATGAGGCCAAGCTGCAACTGAGAGAAGAGTCCTTGCAGTTATCTGCCAAGAATATGGTCAGTCTGGACTCACAGGTCAGAGGGTTACAATACCTGCAAATGTATGTCAATCACTGCCCCCGCCCCACATAGGATTCTGAAGAGCAGCTGGATCAGAAGGACAGGTTAATAATGAAACTGCAGAGTCAAATAAAGAGCCTTGAAAGATCACAGAAAGGTAATACTGGGGCCTTCATGCAGTAATTCATTATATATATCTGTAATAACTTATTTTTATTTCTCACATAGCCAAGCAAATGCCTGCACCTGCTAATCCCAAAGAATACCTTGGCATGTTGGAGTACAGGAAAGAGGATGAGTCCAGGTTGATTCAAAGCATCATCCTTGGTATTCTGAAATTTAAAAGTCATATTATGGCCGTCCATTTTGTGATTGTTTTCTTTCCCACAATTTTTGGAAGAAACGATGAATGATAGGAATATTTTAAGACAGATTTCACTATATGTCCACAGACCTCAGACCCAAAGGTGTAGTGGTCAGCATGATACCTGTTCTACCAGCATACATCCTCTTCATGTGCATACGTCATGCTGACTACCTAAATGATGGCGCCAAACTCAAGTCTCTGAGTAATGCTATTATCACTGCTGTCAAAAAGGTCACTATGGTGAGTTTTGATTCTGCGTCATTTATCTCGAAAGTGTTGATTTGATATACAAAAGTTATTATTAATGGCACATCTGTATTTAATGACTGCTGTTGGTATGTTGTCAGTTTGGTTTACTTGAGTTTCATGAGTCATTTTGCTTTATGGCCAGGGGCCATATACGGCCCAATGAACTATTTAATCCAGCCCTCAGAGCCTTCACAATAATTACAAATTAAGAAGGTTGTCAGTTTGATTGGTTAGAAAAGTGTCAGACCCCCCCCCCCTTCACCCCCATGTCCTCTCAAGAAGGTGGAGCCAAACGTCATTTGGAGCTTCATCATACTTTCTCTGTCAATAGTCCATCAAGCACAATTTTTAGTTATATAGTTTTTAGTTATTTAGTTATACATAGTATCCTCCTTTTGGGGGTCAGTTTCCCGCACCACCTGGCCGGCCCGTTCATCAAAATCTAAAACCCAATGTGGCCCTTCAGACAAAATAATTGCCCACCCCTGCAGTAGAGCAACCACTTCTGCCAAGACTGATACATTATGGTTTGTCTACCCTAATCGAAAAATAAAGGAAATGCTTTTGACAATAATTGTCACAAAACAATAATCATATATAGCGCAAATTATAAGATGCTGGATCTAGATTTTAATTTGGATTCACACCAAACTGTACACATGCGTATTGTACCAGTCCCCTGAATTTGTAGATTTTACTATATGTAATATGTAATTTTAAAGATAATGATAATCGTGCATACATTTTATAAGATGAAATAAATATATATATATATGTATTTCTAAAAATGTGGAAAAAATGGCAGTGGTATCAGAATTCCTGGATCCTCCACATAATTTCATGGGCCTCTCCTCATAAATATAAATTATATGTTCTATGGTGTGTGTATTCCCCAAGCTTGGTAAGAGTATATCAAGCTTTGCATCAGATGTTCCCCTGACAAAATAAACTATAACATGTAACAAATCAATACAAATGAGAGCAAAAAACTGACAGTATTGTTAAGATTATGAAACCGCATTGGTACATGTTTCTGTACTTTAGACTCACCACAAAGACTTTGGGTTCTTGTCACTCTGGCTCTCCAATACATGTCAGCTGCTCAACTGTCTGAAACAATACAGTGGTGAGGAGGTATGGATTTACAATTTCCAGACATACTATACTTTTGAATCTGTAGTATCCATAGTAGCAGTTGTATTTTAAGTCCCTCTCTTTTCTTGTTCATATAAGGACTTCTTAGAACAAAGTACACCCCGTCAAAGAAGGAACTGTCTGCAAAATTTTGATTTGTCAGAGCACAGACAGATCATCAGTGATTTGGCCATCTACATCTACCACCAGTCCATCACAGTCATGGAGAAAACACTCACTCCTGCAATTGGTATGAAATCACAGTAAAACATTCATGTTCAAACTCAAACTGTAGGTAACTTTGTTTTTTCTTAATTTCCTTTCTAAGTTCCTGGTATGTTGGAACATGAGAGTTTACAGGGAATCTCTAGCATGAAGCCAACAGGCTTCAGGAAACGTTCCAACAACATCTACGAGGAGTCACAGAGCTATTCAATCTCCTTAATCATTCAGCAGCTCAGTCACTTCCACTCCCTCATGTTGCAGCACGGCATAGAGCAGGGCATCATCAAACAGGCCATCAAGCAGCTATTCTTCCTCATTGGTGCAACCACTTTCAACAACATCATGCTACGCAAAGACATGTGTTCCTGCAGGAAAGGAATGCAAATCAGGTATTTTTCCAATTGTATTTTTGCTATCTAACTGAAAAACAAACAAGCTAATTCTCTTATATGTTCTTTTTTTCAGATGTAACATCAGCTACCTAGAGGAGTGGCTGAGGGACAAAGACCTTCAAAGCTCCAATTCTATAGGTACTTTGAGGATGTTGTCTCAAGCTGCCTGGTTGCTACAGGTCAACAAAACCACCGATGATGATGCCAAAGAAATCTCTGAAAAATGTACTGAACTCAACCCTATTCAGGTGGGCCTGACTGTTCACTAAATAAAAATGGAAAACTCACATTATAAAAACTGAATTCTCAACTCTCGATTCACAGATTGTTAAGATTTTGAATTCATACACACCCATTGATGATTTCGAGAAAAGGGTTGCATCCTCATTTGTCCGGAAGGTTCAGGTGAGCTTCAGTATTCAGCTTTGACTTTGCACTTGAAAAGGCAGTGTGATAGGATGGATTAACATCCCTGAGTTCAATCATTAAATGTGCTCCCTATTGCAGTCACTTCTACCAGACTGTGAAGGGCCAATGCACTTGATGCTGGACACAGATTATCGCTACCAGGTTACATTTCCTTTCTGTGCATCCTCAAAGGACCTGGAGTTGCTGCAGTTGCCTAGCAGCCTTCATCTGGACTTCCTAACCAGGATCTGACACAGCGTGCCTTTGACCTTTCTCTCTTATGCCTGACTCATTGTCATGTGGCTACATCAAATTTGATTTGTTTTTAATTTTTTTTAAAGCTGTTAATATAAAGAGTTGTCATGGGCTTAGAGATAGGTAGAGGTTCCTCATGGTCAGGTGTGTACAAAAAGACATTTTTAGTCAAATTTCCTTTTTCATCAGCAACTTTCAACATTTTCACTCTAATGACGGTGATTACTTGCTTTAGGATCGACCCAGAAGAAGAAGTCGTACTGTGTCTGCTAAGTAAAGCCTTGAAACATCCAATCGATTTTAAAAGTGTCAAAGTGTTTAACTTAAAATTTCAAATGCTATAATTGCACAAACGTGTGTGTCTCAAGCCATTTCGTGCTCTTGTCAAAAAAATGTAATCTATTGATTCGTGATCCTAAACACAAATTCTTCACCCTTTCAGCACGAATTTTGAATCCATTTATTTCAATACAGGATGTGTTTCGTGGCATATCCATGTTTTCTTGAGCAGCGTTCCCGAGCTTTCCGGAGCGGCGAAGTGGCGTGGTGGTGAGACACGTGGTCTCACCCCGCTTGGGACCGATGAAATGGAATAATAGTGTAACGGGCTGTTTGTGTTTTTACAGCCTGTTGGTGTTTTTACAGCCTGTTGCTATCAGTTGTTGTAGCTGTTTTGTTTGTGCTGGTTTGTGCTGCTACGGTTTTTCAGTTATTAAAGATTATTTTTTAGGTCATCCAGAGTTCACTCAGCCCCCCATTTGCTCCAAATGGACCCATAATGGTGCCTCTCTCTCTCTCTCTCTCTCTCTCTCTCTCTCTCTCTCTCTCTCTCTCTCTCTCTCTCTCTCTCTCCTTCAAATAAGTGATATTTGGTTTAGTTGCCAGAGGCCCAAAAACTTTCTTTTAAGTTGTTTCCACAAATTCAGCTTTGGTACGTAATTTCAGCCAGTCTAAAAGTCTAGTGAGCTCTCCTGAGAATGAGCTGTGTCTGGCCACGCCCACTCCACGCTCCTATTGGGCAGGGGATGCGGCATTCGCTGGTGTACGTTCTAAGCGTACAATAGCCGTTATTTTATGTCATTCAACCGCACCTAATTTAACCAGAATCGGACACAGAAGTAGAGGTTCCTGTTCCCGAACATGTTAAGATTATGTGGCTGCAGCAGGACGCTTCAGAATGGTTGGTAAATTTTTTTCTAAATCTCTTATTTTGATCATATGTATTGTTTCAGTTACTACCATTTAGCTGACGCCAGCTCCAGCTAATAGTAAGGCCCAACTTATCTGGGGGGCTCATCGGCAGCAGCCTCCACTACAGCCGCAAGTTTCACAAGTTTCCAATGCTCAGATCCGCTTGTTTCAGCACAGAGTGGGCAAAAAATGGAGAAAGCAAGTTAATGAGGTGACAGAATGTTTTCATTTTTGGATCTCATACTCATGCTACGGGGACACATATGACTGTTGGAAGACTTTCAGAAAATGAATGTGGCTCGGAAGGTGACCTTTAAATAACAACCCAGTCTCACGGGGATTGTCAAATAAAACTCATGTATTTCAATGGGAACGTATTTTGTGCTGCCCAGAATGGATTTCAACCAGATGTATTACATTATTGGTATTGTTTTCGTGTTTTCAGGACGACATTCAATATACTGCTGCGCAAAGAAGGGTTTGATTTTAATTCATTTCCAAACCTTAATTCCAACTGAATAGAACATTTATTCCAGTCGTGTATCCCAGTTCACTTCTCTTGATTATTTAGGACAGATTATTTTGGTTTTTAATATTACAGTCCAGCACTATATTCTGCATTGGATTGTTCCATATTTGTGATCTAATGCTTTCATTTTTGCTGCAGGATTTGCGCATTTTGAAAAAGTTGTTGTTTTTTTAACATTTGATTTTCTATACCGCCAGAAATGTCCACATTTATTTTTCATGTTTACGGTAAAGTGATGATACAATGGTAATGCCGTCTGATATGACTTTAATATTGTTTTTCATTACTATTAATATATAATTGTAATTCATTTAGTCCTTGACCCCTGACCCCCACGCCCACCCATCTCCCTTGCTCCATCTACTGTCGGGAAGCGGACTCTGCCTTTCCTCAGTTAATCCCTCCCCAGGAAAAGCCGTGTTCACACTGGACATGATGAAGCGACTTGAAGTGACTGCTTTCGCTCCAAGTCACCAGAGTTGAACAATGTTCACTTTCGAGCGACTGTCGCTTGTAGCTGTGGCGTGGCAGCCAATCAGCGTTGAGCTGACGCCAGCATGTTAATTTTCAAGAAATGAGGAAAGATGGACAAACTGATTGTGGCCGTTTTCCATCACCCCAACTTTTCGACACAACAGCGAAAATGTACCGCTACAGAAATAAAAATGAGGAAGTGTAAAAAAAGATTTCGGAGGAGATCTGACTTAACCCCCCACCGCCAACCCCCCTCATTAGGCTCCCGTAAACCTTCTGTATTGGCATGATCTTTTGTTTTCATCCAAAAGATTGGGAAATTGGGGTTCATGCAGTTGCATACTTTTTAAACACAGCTAGAGTATTAAATATTTGTCTCTGTTCTCATTGTAGTTGCTGTCAATCCAACCCCTCACCAAATTGTTCCTCCTCCAGATGTATAGCGATTATGAAAAGATGGTGTACTAAACTAATGGCGTATTTTCCTGGCCACAAGCATTCCCACACATCAGCTGTTATATAAATGTTTTTTTCTGATCATTTGAAGCGCAGAATGTTCACTATGTGGTGTATAGTCAAACAGATGGGATTGCTTGAGGCTTCGAAAATAGGGGAGGGGAAGAGAGAGAGAGCAATCTCCTGCAGATAAATGCTGAGCAAGGCCTGGACTTCTTCATCCATTCATCTATCATGTTTTCTTTCGGTTATCAAAAAACAGCAGCAGTCTCAAACCTAAAACAAAAAAGCTGTCTTACAGCTGGAATATAAGCATGGAAGGTGAAATAAAATGCAGCAAGTGCTCATCCAATTAGAGACCACACTGATGGGTTCTTTTGTTGGCAGCTCAAGAACTAGTCGGAGAGGATCTCAGTTCAAAAGTAAACAGCAATTTATTCTGGAGTCTGATTACAGGTAAAGTATTAACAGCGCTGGACTCGCAGTGACAGGACCCTTGTGGGATCTCAACCAGAGTGAGCCCTGATACATAGGAAAGCAACATTCTTATAGACAGTGCAGTTCACATAATCTTCGTGGGCTGATCCTGCCCAACCAACCACGCACAACAAAACCCACCCACCAAAAAAATGCTAAATTGTTTTGATATGATGCAGTTATTCTTTCTATTTATTCATTCATTCTTTTATATTTTACCCTGTCACTGTTTGATTTCATTTATCTGTGGCCTTGACCGTCACTTATTTCTCATTGTTCTGTGTGTGGGGCTCTGTATCAAGGCCGGGAAGGGGGCATCATGTGTACACATCATGCTCCAACAATTTTTTTTCTGTGCTTATAGTAACAGTGTTTTCTCCATGGAATTGGGTGGTTGGTATATATGTCCAACCCAAACCTGGAGAAGTGGATTGTCTTTGTCAGGCCTATATCTTTAGAGCTGTCCACGTTGGGTGTCTCACCTGAAGACTAAGCTCCTGCTGGTATAGCTCTTAAGGCCACTGAAGTACGCAACTCCCCTGACCACAATGAGGTAGCAATCCCATCAGGGGGAACTGAAAAATTACACATTAAAAATCAAAAATAATATAAAATATCCAGATTTTAACAACCAACAACATAACATTTATCTTAACTAGATGGTCTAATTCTCACATAAATCTAAGCCTAAAATAAGACTTCACAAACTGCAGTCAATATTTACAAAACTGAAAGGTAGTCTTCTAAATAATAATAAAAAAAAAAATTCTTGAACTAATTTATAAAACAACAGATATAGAGCAGAACATGTCATAACTTTTTTGTTTTCTTTTTGTTTTTTTTGTTAGCAATTTTAACTGCTCAAAAATCTTTCTTTCCACTCTTCTCCTTTCTCTCCACTGTTTCCCTTTGCAAAACTCTCATAAAATTATCCATGTCCAAGTTGACTGAACAAATATGTCACGTTTAACGTTACTTTGTTGTTGTTGTGAATTATTAATTATCTCACGAGTCACTAGTACCCCTTACACACTAATATTAGCGCGTCGATGCAGGATTTTCTCGACCCACATTAGCTTAGCATAGGGCGCTTTCACCTGTCAGCACGCTGTAAAACCTAACAGTACATGTTAATAAAAGAAGAAAGTTAACGTAACTCAAACTCTGAAAAAAGTTAGAGTCGCTCATTTCCATGTATTAAACTAACTCGAAAATGAAATGTTGACGTAACAACTCAGTTGCTTTGGGTGCAGTTAAAGTTTTGGAGCATTTAAGTGTTGGTGATGTAATTCCATTTCATTCCACTAACTCATTTTATATAAGTTGTGTTCATGCTATTATTAAAATATATTATTATTATTTAAAAAGTCCTGTTGACCATGGGCTGCCATTTAGCATTTTTCATTCTATTGTTGTCATTTTGGTCAGTTTATTGTGAACAAGTAAACCAGAATGCATAAAAAATATATATTTTTAAGCTCTCATAAATCTGCCAAGCTATTATTATTTTGTAAAAAAATATATTTGTCAAATAGGTTAAATACATTTTAAGAAATTGGCAGGTATATCCCAAATAATTGCCCACCACAACTAGATACACTCTCTATTTGTAGTGGGCAGCTAGTTGGAGTTTTTTCACTCTGTCCTAATGTGAAGCGCTCGGACTCAACCTTTTATGGTCTGTACTCAACGTGTCTGGGTTTGCACCTTTTGCACACGGCACCGACGCCACTCCGCCACCAACTTCAACCTGTTGCAGATTGAGCGGGAGGCGGGAAGACTACGTTGTTACGTCGCTCATGAAACATGGTGGGACACTTGTAACCTGCCGCCGTGACCTAACGATGTTAGTTTTCAGGCTCCCCGTGTAGCTACACTAAACAATTAAGCGAGGCCTCGACTCCATTTGGCGCTTTTCATAACGTTTCCGCTCTGATGGCTGATCACTGCCGATGAAAGTCAATTCATTTGGTCAGTGAGAAAAGTACATTTCTACAGTGGACAGAAAAACATGTTTACCGAGCAGACTTGTAGAAAGACATAATTGTTTGATGAAAATATGTGGAAATGTAAATTATGTGAGTTTTCTAGTTTCTTGAAAATACGATTATTGAGACATTACAGGCTCTACCATGGCCAGTATTCTACGGCTCCCCCTTTGCCTTGCCTGTATACCAGTTGCATGTGCACATTTACTACTTTTAATTCACTGAAGGTTTGTCATTTGTCCAGAAATCATTCAGCTAGAAGAGTGGTAGGTGGTGACGGTCTTGATTTGATGTTTGACCGGTCATTTCATTGCCCTGTTTGTGAATTTAAGCAGCCATTTGTGGAGAGGAAAATGTACAATCATCTAAGGGGACATTTAAGAAAGAAGGAAATGGTGCCATGTCCATTTGCGACTTGTACATTTAAAACAAATGTTTACTCCACATACAATGCACACAAATGCAGAGAACATCAGAATGCATCAGCCTATGATGTAGCAGTTGTAGTGCAAAACGTTCCAGATGTTTCCCAGGAAAGTGACATTGAACATGACTCCTAGGAGCTATCACATGAGGATGAAACTGCCCCAGTAGCAGGCACTAGCACTGAGGGATTAGCAGAGCAGTTACAGTACAATCTGGCTGCTTTCTTTCTGAAAATGCAAACTATTCTCCATGTATCACAGAGGGCAATACAGGAAATAATTGAACACATTGATCAGTTGTTTTCACTGTCTGAACCTGTTGTCAGAGAATCTGTTATCAAAATACTGAAAAAACATGACAAAAAAACATGTTCTTTCACTGACACACTTGTAAGTGAGATTGTCCAGGCGGTTTCAGAGAGTAATGTTTTGCATAAATCTGTTACCTCTGAGGGACCACTCTCAACAGCTAAGAGGAGAAAATCTTATTTTGAGGAGAAATTTCCATATGTTAAGCCTGTAGAATACTTAATTGAGTCATCACAACGCACCTACATGTATGTGCCTATTCTCACATCTTTACAACAGTTGTTGCAAAAACCTGATGTACTTGAGAAAGTCAAAGAAACAACATCACATATGCCTGGACAGTATTTTTCATATCGTGATGGCTCCCACTATCAGGAAAATCAGCTTCTTTCAGATGAGGGTGAGAAATTATCAATAATTCTTTATGTTGATGATTTTGAAATTGCAAATCCTCTAGGGATATCGAGAAAAATTCACAAAGTATGTGGAGTGTACTCGACATTAGCTAACATACCAGTTAAGTATCGCTCAGTCCTTCATTCTACTCAGCTGGCCCTTTTGTGCAACGCAAATGATGTACGACAGTTTGGATTTGAAAAGGTTTTTGCACCTCTCTTGGCTGATCTAAAACACTTGAAGAAGTGGGTGTCTACATTGAAACATTTAGTGACTGTCTCAAAGGCACAGTCTACTCTGTTGTGGCTGATAACCTTGCAGCCCATGGGCTCGCTGGTTTCAGTGAGAGTTTCAGGGCTACATATTTCTGCAGATTCTGCCTTGCCACCCAGACAGAAATGCAGAAATCAGATGCAGTGACCGGTGGTTTTGAAAGGAGAAGAAAAGATTCCCATGATATCCTGGTTCAAGAAATACAGACAAATGAAACTGTGGAGAATTATGGTGTAAAACAGAGTTGTGTTCTCTCTGATCATCTCTCCTATTTCCATCCCATTACAGGATTTCCGCCGGACGTCCTCCACGACTTGTTTGAAGGTGTGGTCCCTGTGGAGCTGGCACACTGTTTGAAAGGTTTGATGGCAAAAAAATATTTCACGTTGGAGGAGCTGAATAAAGCAATCCTGTGTTTTCCCTACCAGCATTCTGACAAGGTTGACCGCCCTCACCCAGTTCCTCAAAATTTTGCTAGTCGAGGAACAATTGGTGGGAATGGGCATGAGAACCTCACTCTTCTTAGACTGCTACCTGTTTTCATTGGCTCCAGAGTGCCAGAGGGGGACAAAATATGGGAGATTCTAATGGAATTGAAGGATATAGTTGAACTTGCTGTTTCTCATAGTTTCACAGATAATACCATTCAGTACATGGCCAGCAAGATTTTAGATCACAGGCAACTCCTTCAGGAAGTCTTCCCCAACTTAAGACTGCGACCAAAGCATCACTACATCGAACATTATCCTTTTCTCATCAAGTGCTTTGGTCCTCTGGTGCACCTCTGGACAATGAGATTTGATGGGAAGCACAAGGTTTTTAAGAAGATTGTTCGTGACACTCACAACTACAAAAATGTATTGAAAACATTGGCAGAGAGACTCCAAAACATGATGGCATTCCATCTGTCATCACAAAGATTTTTCAAGCCACCAGTACAGACTTCAAACATGGAGTCTGTCATTATTGAAACATTGCCTATTGATACACATCCAGTAGTGTCAAGCATCACAGACAGCAGAAGTGTATATGGCACAAAACAGGCAACCATTCAAGGCACAACTTTTGTGGTAGGCATGTTTGTATGTACTGGGACACGTGCTGCCTTGCCTGAGTTTAAAGAGGTCAGAAAGATATTGCTCATTGGAAGTGATATCTTTTTTCTGTTAAAAGACTATGAGACCTGGTATCTTGAGCACTTGCGGGCGTATGAGCTAACAGAACATACAAGCAAGAGCCATTCTGTGAAATCTCTGAGTCAACCAACTGACCAAATGCCACAGATTGCCCACAAAGTTTCAGGCAGGCTAATTCTGACAACTAAACATTTCCATTCAGTGTCTGAATAAAGGAGTGTTTAGTAAGCTTCCTAATGTCAGATAACTATTAGCTGGACTACATGTGTGTTTAACTTGCTGCACACCAATAAAAAATAAAAATGTAAGTGAATATATTGATTTGTGTTTAGCAGGAAAGGAGAGCATTGACATGTTTTTTCTTTCTTTCTCTTTTTGTATGTTTCAGGCTTCCCCAACACAGCGTTAATGGCAACTGATGTCCTTAAACTAAGAGTCATCCTTGATGACGTCAATGCAGAGAGGGTTATTCTGCCCTCTCATCCTGAAACTGTACAAGCCCTCATATTTGAAATGAAAGATAAATCTGACCTATATCTTTCGCCTTCAGTTTGAAGATCCTGAGTTTAATAATTCCCTCAACAATTTAGTGAACATGGAACACCTACCAGCTAAGGCAACCGTTAAGATAATTAGAGTTATTGAGTCAGATCTGAGCTCAACAAGCACAGATGACACTGTGTTATTGTCAGACAACACAGACTCACCAGAGCGACTGTGCCGATGGCCAGCCATCTTTGTTGTTCCAAGCTTCTCGTACGAGGTGGAGTATGTGCTAAGAGAGGCCAAATCTGCCCTGGGAGAGGGAAAAACTTTCAGGTTGACCAGGGATCAAAAGCATAACATACTAGATGTCATGGCTGTTGAAATATATAAGCACAAAGCATATCCGAGTACCAAACAGATTGGCTTGGCTGCAGAGGCTCTGGTGACCAAACACCCTTGTCTAAAAGAAAATGGATCCAAAAAAGGCTATGAAGGCTGGCAGAACAGTTTGCGCTTCAAGATGGGCAACTACAGGACCAAACTGAGCAAGGCTGGCATAAAGGATGTGGCTGTGAATGCAGGAAAGCGTAGCAGGACCAATCCAGAGGGTGCGGCATCCAGAGCCAGCATCAAAAGACCCAGAAGATGGGAAATTAACTTCCTTCCAAACTATCCCCATGGGGAAACACGGCAGACACTCGAGACCCACAGGCTTGCAATGGTCGAGCAGTTCAAGAGGACATTGATGGAAAGAGACATGATATCCATCCATCAACATATGCAACGTACCTTTGCACTCAGACGTGAAGAAATTGTGGATTTAGCTCCTCCAGTTGTTGAACTGAAGGAAAGATGGCCTGCACTCTTTTGTGAAGCCCAGGTAAGTAAAAACTTACTAAAAAATACTGTATGCAGCCCTTGTGGCTGGTGCTGTACTGCTGTCTAAAATGTTCAAAAAGCTCTATAAATAAAGTTGGGGGAAGGGCAGAGGATGAGAGAGAGAGAGAGAGACAAACGAGCTCATTTTTAAATGAGCTAATAAACTTGCCTTACCTTGTCTTTTTTTTTTCATGCAGCTCTACAGTGAATTCCACAGGATCACAAATCTAAATCTGCCATCTACATTCTATGCTTCACTCGACAAGTACGCACCTCAGCTGATGCAGCTCTACAAAAAGAGGAAGACTGGCACTTTTGGACAGAAGATGGAAGCGATTATGATGGCATTTGAGGAACAGGTAATCTTTTATTTTTATTTCATGCATTACATAATTGAATGTGAACACTAACATCCCTTGCATACGCTGTCTTTGTGCAACAGGACAAAAATGATATCTGTGCAGCTCGAACAGCAGCCCTGGCCGGCCTACCACACTACTTGAAGGAGGATTCATCAGAAGTCTTCAGAACATGCAAGGTATTTGTAGAAGAAACTACGTTTATTGACAGTATCAGTAATATGTACATCCACAAAAAGAAAACCTTTCCATGCCTCTTGGATCTCTTTTTGTATAGACAAGTGAATAATCAAACCTTGGATTTAGCTTAGTAACTTTAAATGGTAATACAGGGAAAAACAATTGCACACAAAGTGAAAACGGGCCCACAAATAAAATAAAGAAGAGAGTCTGTGTTAAGCCAGTCTTTACTGGCAGTGTTCAATGTTTTGTCAATGTTCATCTACCCGGGTAGTATGACTTTGTTTAGTTTATCTGACTGAAGAGATGGTGTGTCCTCAATCAGATGAACAGTGGGAAAAAACGTCATGCCACTTGGAGGCCTACATCCTGCTCCTCGGGCTGCTGACGCAGGCCATCTTCAGAATCCATTCTTTAAAAAAACTAACCTGCATAGAGTGATAGTTGTGAGATTTTGCTTGTCAATAGAAAAGACCCAAAAGAAAGGCGGAGCTCGTCAAAAATAACTCATGAAAGTGGGAACTTTTAAAAAACAAAACTCAAAAACAGAATGTTGATATATCAACTTTACAGAAAGTTATTGAACTGAGGAGGATCTCTCATCTGTCGTGTGTGCACTCTGGTCTGAACTACCTGTAAACATTGTTGAGACAGAAAAAACTGGAGATTACATTATCGCAACTAATGGGCATTATAATAAGATTTAGTAATGAAACACTACATTCCTAAATTAGTCCATTCAGTTATAGTTAAAAAAAAATGTCTTTAGTTTTTCTTAAACTTTCTTACCAAAATCTGGAAGGGATAATGTTGTTGGTTTTTATCATCAGACTTTTGATAAGCTTGATTTGTAAAATTATACTAAGCCATTCCTTTCTCCTTTTTTTTAGGATGACTTGGAAGCCGCCCAGGAGGGAGCAGTGGCTCTGGTGGAAGTGGTGAAAGAGGAGGAGGTGCTTCAAGTTCCCTTCGAAACCCAGCATGTGTCCATTGTTCTTGAAGATATTGTTGTCATGTCACATAGATCATGGACCGATTTGCTGGTGATTTTGTTTGCATTGTTGTATGCACTGCATTTGAAGTACCCGGAAAAGCTCAGTGGCTTCTTCGAGTTCATTCAGGTTATCCTCCTTGACCTGGATGATGGCAGGAAGCAGCTTAGGCCTAAACTACAGGCCTTAAAAAATGAGCTGGTGTAAAGTTCTGAAGTAAAGTGGTTGTAAAGCATTTGTTGTCAGCAGTTTCTAAACAAAATACCATGTGGCTGGCCAGTTGATTCATTTTGTTCAGACAAGTGTTTAATGTAGTTATGCTTAATCATTTTACTGTGCTTATTTGTATGGTGTCACCAGTTCTATTAAGATGATACTGTACCGTGATTGATCTGAGCCCCAGAGAGGCAAGTCTGTTTTGATTTTATTTTGGGTGTTAAGCATTCGACTTAATAAAACTATTAAGTTATTATACACATTTTGAGTTTGTATTATGCTAATAGAACTCAAATTGTACAAGGCAATTGGTTTCCTCAAATGAACTGAGTTGTCATAACTAGAATGTAGTAATAAATGTAGTGAAAGAAAAGAGTACTTTCAACTTAAAGGGTAACATTTATGAACAAAAAAAACATTTAAGTTACTATTATTTAATAAACACATTTTAAATACGTTTGTAGAACTGTTAAATACAAGTGAAATATACTTATTAGTCTTAAGTTCATTGAACTCAGTTAACTGGTACTCATAACTTAATTTACCCAAGGTACCGTAACAATAAATACTTGAGTTACTAGAACTTAAACAATTCTACTACAGAAAAATGTGATTTAAGTTTGCCAACTTAAATGGTTTAAGGCAATCGGTTTCCTCAAATGGTTTGAGTTCAACTAACTCATCAGGTTTTATAGTGCACTGGCGTGTCTGACCTCCCGCTGTGAGGGCTGCGTGCCAGTGTTTTTCTCTCCTGTACGTCAATACGCTGAGGCACCAACACAGAAAGTACACAAAGGTCGCGGTTATCAACATGCGTCTGCTAAACACAAACAAGGAGGCAGCTCCATGCAGACCCTCTGATATGTTCTCCAAACGTGTGGATGTCCGTCACATCATCGTCCATGGTGGACACAGCGACATCTTACAGCTACATGCTGGGGGGGGGGAGGGGGTTGTGAATAGTACAGGTGTACATAGCGGAGGGACAGAGAAATGAGAGGAAGCTGATACTGTATCTCGTTCCTTTTCCGGCTGATTTTTCCACTACTTTTTTTAACGCGTGATATATATTTATTTTGTGGGCATATTAAAATGTGCTTCCTCAACTTTTAAAGTTTGGATTTGCTTAGCTGCTCCCATTTTTAGTCCTGAGTTGATTTTTTTCCTTGGCAGTCCCCGCTTCACTTCCCGGCCTATTTTCGTAATTTTGACTTTTGGCTACAAAGGTCGTCAAGACTTTGTAATTTATCATTTTTATCTCACCTCAGTATTTTTACATTTGTTTCCCCTGTTAATATGCGTAAACAGGAGAAACATTTTTTTAAATTTTGTTTGATTTTTGATAACCTTAAACGTTCAAAACTCGAGTCTGAGTTTGAATGAGGTGAGAATAAGATCTACTGGCCAGGGAGATTATTTTCATTTTTGTTCAAATAAGGATCCGAGCAGATTTTTCATCGGCTGAGTTTTGTACCAGACGTCTTTGCAAACATCGCCGCATCCTGAAACACATCAGGATTTTTTGGAGCTACCGTGTGGACGTCCTGACCGCGCCGACGTCACTAGTTTCAACAGCCTCGTGAGACGATCCTTTGGCGTACCAACACAAAACGTCATCCTGGGTGCAAAGTAAGACCTCCAACTCCACACCAACAGTGATACTGAGTTGATGGCGACAACCACTTAAAATGCCAACACAGAGTAGAGACAAGACATGGATCAGCGCCGGTACCAGTACCGGTACCGGACCATCGCTGGACCTTAGCACTTTTTGTGGCTGATTTACCAAAAAAGGACCGAACGGAGGAAACGTTGCAATGGTATGGTCTTTGAACATGGTATCGGTTCTTGCTATCAGCAAACTTTACCCAGTATGAGTACGATCTACGAGTGTATCAGAACAGTATCGACCCGATACACGATACCAGTATCGGTATCGGTGCATCCCTAGTAAATTTATCCAAATTTGCCCCAACATCGCTACAGATATGTTTCCAAAATCTGTTGCAACAGCCTCTAATGTACTTTTCAGTGGAATATTACCATGGATAGCTTCCAGAACACAGGAAAAATATGCTGCTATTTTAAGTAGACTAATGCATTTTGAAATTTACAATTGCTCTTTTTTTTTCATTCTGTAGCGTATATGTTATATGTACATACATATATTAAAAAAATAAATAACCTAGACATGAGTAAAAAATGCCTGGCATTATTGTCTGACTGGTTTGTCAATCTTGAAACCTCCTCCAGCGTAGTGTTGTCTGTTGCTCAGCTGCGGCAATGGTTCCAGTGTCATCAGTGTCTTGGTCCTGTGCCCCATGAGAAAAAACACAGAACAGAAAATTGGAAAACAAACAAATCCAATTTGAGTACACATACATAACAAAATTAATCACTCAGCCTTTGCATTTTTCTGTGTCATGAAAGGAAATTGAAGGAGCATGGGGGTCATATTTTTCAGGGAGAAAATATCCTCTGAAAAGCTGAATTGAAAAGAAAAATGTAATGTTTTATCAACAGCATTGTGCATCAAATTGTCATACTGGATGCAGCCCCAGAAAACCCACAAACAAGCTGATGACATAATATCACTGTAGGTTATCATACTAATGGAAGCATTAGTATACTTGCTCACTTGTTCGCTCACGTATAGGACTACATGCCTAAAGCCTAGTTTATACTTGGCGTGGGGGGTGTGCCCCACTATACTTCTGCGCTAGGGGTTGAGTGACACGCTAAACGTCAGCGCGAGTTGTAGACTCTAGAAGTGGATATTTGGCGACTGTGGAAGCTCTGAAACAGCTCAGAAAGCCTCGAAAAGCGACACGTAAACAACAGCGCAGCCACGGTAAACATTTAGCGATCAGCTGTTGCTGCAGCAGCCGAGTTTTAACCAGAGCAAGGTACCAAGGTAAGATTGGTAATCAGATTAATCGCAGGGTTGCTGTGGATTATTTTTGATTAATCACGATAAGATATATTTTATTTTTAATCTAAATTAATCGGGTTTCGTTTTGCAACAGACTTAAGAAAGATGGGTATAAATATGCTGTTAACGTGTTTATGAAACACCTTAAACAGTCTCAACAACACAATTTGAGACAATTTTATGTTTTGTCTCTTTCTTTTAAACAAACATTGATCCACAACCAGCCAACGTGCTGTTTAGCCTCTTCCATCTTAACCAGTTGATTATGCTTCCTCTCACTACCGGATCAACTGCCCCACTTGCACATGTGCGGCAGTAACTCTACTTGCAGTGGTCCCAAACCCCTGGTCCCCGGACCGGTACTGGTCTCGGGTCATTTGGTACCGGGTCACAAAAAAACATAGTAATCTTTTTATTTATTTTTTTGTTCTTGAAAGGTGAAAGGCGATTGTGTTTACGCAAGATGAAAGTTATTGTCAAGTATCGGTCTGTGTGTGAGATATATATTTTGCTATAGACGGGACGCACGGAGAGCAGGGAGACAGGGCTCTTAAAACACACACACACACAGGAGCTCAGCAGCTGGCGCACACACACCGACTTCATCCCGTAGCCTCCCTTTTTAGATGGCCGAGAGAGTTTAACATTCCAAAGTGTGTTTCGACTTTCAGTCATGTGATAGCGCATGGTGCTGCATTCGGCACAGTGTGTTGCATGTTCGGATGTCCCCCCCACCGTCCCGGTGGGAAATCATTGCCGGTCTGCGGACAAATTTGCGTCGATTGCGTTAACATTTTTTATCAGATTAATCATGATGGTTTAATCCGCGTTAATGTGTTAATTTTGACAGCCCTAATTTATACTTAATGTTCTGACATACAGTGGATGTATGTCAGAAGAAGTGGAGAGGCTTGGGGACAGGGACCACGATGAGCCTGGAATGGATGATGTGACCAAAGTGACCGGACCTTATCGGCAAACATGGTCCTCAAAAAACAATTCAGGAGATTGAGCTCACTTGTTAATCTTTTTCTGGCTAAGGTACTTCTTCTTAACATCTGCCAGCTCATTGGTCAACCTTTGGTTGTCTTGTTTATACTCATCCATCTTTGCATCCAACATTCTCAGCTCTGCTATAAGCGCCTGTCAAATCAGAAAAAAACATGTTATTACAATCTTAAAGGACACAGGGGTTAGATTGCAATACAATAGCTGTGTTTGGTTAAGCTTTTAGCCTAGTTAAGCCCAGTTTTTTTGTCATTTTACTGAGGACATGCCCCCCATCCCACATAATTCGAATAATTGTGCTTCTTTAATGAAAACTGTCACAGGGGATAGACTTTTATTTGGCCTCCGGAGGGCTCCCGCGCACTGGAGCTGAGCCAGAGTGGGACTGAAACTAACTGCATGATGAAAACAATATCAACTCTCTTTTGGTTTCCAAGCATGGTTTTCATATGTTAGTAAATAGCATTATACATTTGAGGTGCAGAAATGGCAACACCCTTCGATCTTTGCTGAGAGTGATATATGTGAGTACCAAACCTTGCATGACATTTGTTATGGCTAAATTCCCCCCACTCAAAACCAATAAAATATCCGTTTAAAAAAAATTGCTCCAGGAGTTTTCGCACGTTACATGGGCCCCTTTTTCTTTGGTCTAAGATACTGGTGCTCACATGACATGACATGAATATAGCTCCTTATATAGCTATAAAATAATGTGTGCAACATAATCCGAGAACCTTCAGTTTTTTAGTCTTCTCGCTAATTATCCACAGGCACTGCTGGAGCTGCTCGGCTGTCTCTGGACCAGGCTGACGGGCCAGGATGTGCTTTAGCTCCACATATAGCTTTTCCTTTTCCTTGGAGGGGAAAAGAATGAAAGGGTGGGATTAATAACCATTGTTCTACTTTGAGCTAATCTTTGATTCTTAAAACCTTCAGTAGAAACCAATGAGATCATAGATAGGCTTATAAATCAGCTGAATGTGATCTATTAAAAAATACCAAATGTTAGAGTATGACTCGAAATCAGTTTAAATTCAAGTTTTGATAAATTGCTTAAAGGGATAGTTCGGTTTTTTGAAGTGGGGTTGTATGAGCTTGACCATTAAGTACATTAGATGCAGTACACAGCAAGTCTTGTACCAAAAATAAACAGGTTATTTTCTCTGCCTACAAGAACTCCCATCTAAAAATAATACCACAGTTTGAGAATACGCTACATAGAATTTTTTTTAAGTGCATTAACTTTGTACAACTTTACAACTTACTTAGAATAGAAGACCTCTGCAGCGTGGTGCGCTGATGGGCCACAGGGAGGAATACGTGACGTGAGTCGGTTAGTTCCAGATAAAACTTTGAGCAAGAGGAGAGAGCTGTGTACTGTATCTAATATACTTAGTGGCCATATGTAGCTCATACAACCTCACTTCAAAAAAACGGAACTATCCCTTTAAATACACACAATTACTACCTAATAATTGTATAGTTCAAATCATAGTTGATAGTTGAGTCAATACGATGTTGCCATTTTTGTCAAAATGATTAATACACTATGAAAGTGGAGTAACCCTTTAAAAGTTACTAAGATTGATTTTGCATGGCACTGTCTAAAATGAACTACAAGCACATACTTCAATTCATATACAATTTATTACTCTGCAAAACCAACATTGACTTGGTAGCCATTGCAGCAGATGGCTAGTGCAAAGAAAAATTGATTAAAGTTGCAGTATGTAGCAATTTTTTGTTCTATTTGCTAAAATTGTCATTATGACCTGACAGTACAATAAGATACAGGTCAACTTTGAAAAAATCCTGTTTCTCTAGGACCCCACGGTGGTCGTAATGCCTGTTTTAACACAATCACCGGGCATGCCGCAGTGGACATGATCACCGGCTGCACCACTGTGAAAACAATCACCGGGCACGCCGCCGTGGAGACAACCACTGGCTATGCCATCTGCTTGGACAAACATCGATCGAGCAGCCGCAGACACAATCACAGGGCGCGGCGCAGAGAGGATCACCGACTAAGCTGCAGCGGGAAAAAAAAAAACCCAAAGCGTCTTGCTTATATGGTTACACGCCTGCTCATAACATCCTTACAAGCCAGCGCGTACACGGCAAAAGGAGGAGGGACTTGGAAGGTGTAGATATTTGAATTTTCTTTCTAAGTCCATGATTTTCTCGTAACTACATGCTGCAGCTTTCATTTGTCAATTGAATGTGAGAAAGGGAATGCTTGTTTTTCGGTTTTATCAACTGAATCTGAAAATGCGTATGTAGTAAATATGTGTGCTTCATGTATACAGTGAAAATTCTTCCTTTTACCTGTAATAAGAGCTGGTGTTCTCCAACTTTTTGAGTCTTGTCGATAAGTCGTTTCTGCAAAGCCTGCAACTTCTGAATGAGTCCAAACTTGTCAGGGTCACTGCCCTGCATCATTCAGGAAATAGCGAGGAATTAAAATAATACCCCTCGGAGAGAGATACTTTTAACATAAATATGGAAAAAATGTTCAAATCACCATAAGATTTTGGAAATGACCAAAACAAATTACTATCTAAAAAGGCCCTCACCTCCAGCTGTCTCCATCTGTGAATATTCACTGGCTTTAGCTGTTCCTGGAGGACACGGTTCCTTATCCTTTCCCTACACAGCTCCCTGTGGAGGTGAAACAGCTCTTTCCTGAAACACAAAAGCTAAACAGTTAGCAAATATGACAGACTTTATGCTCAAATTTCAAATTATAACAATCTGACTGTGACAGTTGAGTTGGATCACATCCTCATGTGATTTAAAAAAATGAGTAGAGCCAAATATATCTGATCATGATGGGCCAGTTCTTCAAATTTAATCTGGATAGAAATTATCTCTAGTCAGAAATTTGCCATAATTTGTTACATTTTTATGTTAGATTGGATAACCCAGATTCACGGTTTTTGGGATTACAAGATCCAAATTACCAGTGCTCTAAATAAGACAAAATGTCATTCCTTACATAGGTGGTTGTAGGCAACCACCTATGTAAGGAATTGATCATGTGTCAAACTCAATGCTTGCAGGCCAAATCCGGCCCACGGTGGAATTATCTATGGCCCGCAGGAAAATATTTAATTAGTATTAGAGCTGGCCCATCGATTATATTGCACGCCCAACTAATACTACGCACAATGCACCGCCAGCGCGTCAGCACGTCAGATGAGCACGTATGCTTGCCCCACTTGCTCATCATCAGCTACCCATCTCGACAAAAAATGGCTAAACAAAAGGTGGACTTTGAAAACAGGGGTTTTCCAGGCAGGTGGGAGGCAGAGTATATGCTTGCGAATACAGTATAAAGTGCAAAGCTGTTTGTGTTGTATGTGGAGACGGTGTGGCCGTAATGAAAGAATATAACGTAAGACGACACACCACACCACAACAACAGGTACAAGGATCTAGACATGAAACAGAGGCTTCAGAAGGTAGAAAAGTTGAAAAGAATTCTGGTTTCACAGGAGGCTTTGTTCACAGAAACCAAATCACAAAGTGACACTGCTGTAAAGGCCTGTTTCATTGTTGCAGCAGAGATACCGCTAAATCAGCCCGGTCCTTTACCGAGGGAGAATTTGTCAAAAACTGCATGATGAAAGTTTGCAAGGTCATGTGCCCAGTAAAAGGCAAGCTTTTCAAATGTGAGCCTGAGCAGGAATATCGTTGACGATCGTGTATGTGAGCTTGCAACCATCTACAACAACTGGTGGGAAAGGGGAAAGATTTCACTGCATACTCCCCTGCTGTGGAGAAAAGATCTCTTTTAAGAGGTATCCAGGTGTAAATGAAATGTAGTTGCCTTGGAATAAACTTGTTGGACTGAATCTGGGAAAAGATGTGGGAGGAAAACAGTGCAGGTGAGCTGACAAATTATTACTGCATCATACACCAGGAGTCGTATGGCAAAGCCTTGAAAATGGAACATGCAATGAGCACCATAACATGAGCCGTTAACGTCATAAGAACCAAAGGTTTAGATCACCGCTGGTTCATGTCTTTTCTGAAGGAGTTGGGTTCAGAATATGGTACCTTGCCTTATCGCATAGAGGTGCTCTGGCTAAGCCAAGGAAAAGTGCTGAAAATATGTTTCGAGTTAGGTGAGGGGATCTGTCACTTCATGGAAAGCAAATGAAAAGACACAGCCGAGCTCTAAGGATAAAAGGTTGTTGTGTGAAGTGGCGTTTCTGACACCCCCCAAAAAAATGGTTTGAACTGCTCAGTAATCCATTTGCAGCTGACGTGGAAAGCGCATCAACCAACCTCCAAATGGAACTGATTGAACTCCTGTGTAGTGACACAAGTGTAACGATTGTATAGCAGGATCAGGCGTACAACGACACATGTTCAAGGGGCTTTATTGACATGACCACTCAGTGCAGTGGCATACTAACTCCGTGAGTGCCTCTTCCACTCCTATCTTTGTGTCCAATAGGTGGCATAGTTGCACTATGCAATTTCTGGAACATCACTCTTTTTTTCTTTTCTTTTACAGTTCTCAAAATATTGTAAAACCACATACACCACATATTAAATTGTAGCAAAACCATACATGAATTCTTGATGTCTCAAAACAGCAAAGATCATGTTCATTCTCTGAATATGGCAAATGTGTCTTCACAGTATTTACATGTATTTAGCATATTCACCATGAGCCCGAACACACAATCTTTCCAACAAACAGGGATATTTCTAAAGAGCCTTCTGAGAGCAATAACAAAACACCATAATAAACATTAAAACTTCAGTAAATCAGTTCACTGCATAGTAAGGTAGAATCAAAATGCACAACAGTCCATAGTTCATACTATGTGTAAGTCCTGTTGTGTCATGTGGGGTACCTTGGTGGTACTGCATTTGCAGAGTACTCATGATCGTCGTCACCAGGATCTATTGGGATGCTCTGTAGTTCTGGATCTATCTTTTTGAAGAATGATGAGCTGCGGATGATGGAGTACCCTCCTCTGGATGGTGTCACCATCTTACCACTAGTTTTGGTCATGGTGTACAGCTTGCTGTTGTATGGTGTGGTGGGCTTACTTTTTTTGGGTTGAAGCTAAAGCAAAGTGTCACCTGGAGTGAGTCTGTGTGGTTTTGCATGATGATGAGAGTCCACAGGAGATTAAATCTTGGCATCTTCTCACTTCGGTGTCTGAACTGAAGCAACATTTGCAGTGTGAGTGTATGATGGAATCTTTGTGAATATCTTGCGTTGGAATAGCAGTTCAGTAGTTTAGCTTTCTGTTCTGCTGTGACGTATGGATCTATACTCATGCAGGAAGAAGTTCAGGTACTGTTTCTGGTGCATTCCTTGATTGTTGGCCACTTGAACAGCTTTGCCCAGGGTGCGCATGAATCTCTCAGCCGTAACGTTGGCTTGGAGCCATCAATGACCAAGCAAGCATCCTAAAGAGGGGAGAGAGAACCTGGGCGGAGGCAGACGATCAAGTGGCCAAAAGCCAATAAGCCCACGGTCTGGCAGAAGATGGACAACGACATGACGGTTCTCCTGGAGCATTCTCTCCGTGGATGGATGGACTCCAAACTTATGCCTTGGGAGACATTGTGTACGAGTAATGCAGGAGCCGGTTTGGAGTGGCAGGAACGAGGCAAAGAGCAGCCCATAAGCAGGAAGGAATGAGGGAAAGAGAGATTGAGCAGTTGATGTGGAGGCTGTGCCAGCTCCGAAAGCAGTGGAGGAAGCCAAGCCATGAGGAGAAGCCGCTGTGGAAGGAGGTAAAGAAGAGCCTTTGCAACCTGAGGGCTCGCCAGTGCAGGAGGAGGAAGGAGAAAGAGAGGAGCAACTTCATCAAGAACCCCTTCAAGCACGCAAAACAACTGCTGGAGGACAAGAGGAGCGGAAAACTGGAGATCACAAAGCCAGAGCTAGAGAAGCACATAAGGAAGCAGTACAGTGACCCAGCAAAAACCATCCTGCTGGGATCCCCAGGTTATGTTCCTCGCCCAGCTCCTCCAGTTATCCCATTCGACACGGCTCCCCCTAAACTCAGGACATCTTGTCGGGCTGCAGGACAGCACTGTCTCAGGGTCGCTACAGATGGCGGCATGATGCTGTCCTGAAGAAACTGGCAGAGGTGGCCGAATCGTGCAGAAGGGAAGCAAACAGCCAGCCAGCTTCCCCAGCGAGCCACACCATCCGGTTTGCAAGGGCTAGCAAGAACCTCATTGCCCCCCGCCCATCAAACACGGGAATGCTTCTCTCACCCAGCAGTGGGTGGAACATGAAAGTCGACCTCAGAAGACAGTTGCAGTTCCCCAGGGAGATTGCAGAAACATCACCACGGCTAGACATGGTTCTATGGTCTGTGGCCTGCAAGACTGTCCTCTTAGTGGAGCTCACGGTTCCATGGGAGGGGGGACTGGAATCCGTGCATGAGAGGTAACGGGCAAAGTATTAAGGAGTAATCCCAGCCATCGCTCTGCCACCGAGAGATGTCCTGGGGTTAAAGGAGCGAAACATCAATGACCGGTGGTCCCCTGCTGATGACCCAAATCAGACCCTCAAAGTGTTCCAGATACACCAGCATTCCAAAGGCACCGGAGGAGGTGCGTCAGGCAGAAATGCCCAGCAGGAAGACCACCACATACTCTATTTCCAACCTGGTGCTTTGTGATCTAGATTTAGATAGATGACCATAAATGGTGGAGCTCACAACTCCACACAATGGCCAGGGCTTCCTATTCTGTCTGCGAGTAATTCCTCTCCACATCGTTCTTAGACCGACTGGCATATGCTACTATGTACTTTTCATCCTTTTGGCAGAGGATTGCATCCAGTCCGACAGGGCTTGCATCCATAATCAGTTCAGTCTCTCTGGGTAGAAATGAAACATAGTGGCGTCTGTTGTCAGCCTGTCCTTCAGTGCTTGTAGTAAACTTTGCTGTTCTGGGCCCCATGTCCATGATGTGTCCATTCTGGTGAGCCTGTGAAGCGGTTCTGAGTTAGAAGAGAAGTTTTTATGAACCTTGAACAGTAGTTGGCTATGCCAAACAGACCTTTGATATCGCTTGGAGTCTGGGGGTCTGCAGCATGCTGGACTGCAGCAACTTTTTGGGGATCAACTGAAACACCTTCTGCAAAGAAGACGAAGTCAAACAACTCAAGCCTGGATTTGTTGAACTCACATTTTTCTCCATTGAGGGTGAGACCACTTTTCTTTGAGTCTCTGAAACAGCGCTCAAAGGTTGTTTTCATATGTTCAGTCTGGCAGTCTGGGAGGCACCATAGACAATAATGTCATCGCTGAGGTTCTTCACAACATAGAGACCTTGCAGTGCTTGACGTGTGGTGTTCTGGAACACCTCAGTAGCGGAAGATATGCCAAAACTCAGGTATCTGCTGTCTGGATGAAGCTCTAACTGGTGGTATCCAGCTCTCAGATCGAATTTGGAGAACACCGTTGCTCCATTCAACTCATGACCCACGTCATACATGGTGGGAGTGATGTGACGCTCTCTTTCTATGCTTTTTTTTACTTGGCGCATGTCGTCACAGATTCTCACGTTGCTGGGGCTGTAGGCTTGGGAGCTGCTACAATAGGTGAAACCCATGGTGTGGGGCCAGTGACCTTCTCAATGGTGTCATCTGCCTCCAATTTATGAAGCTCATCCTCAACCTTCTGGTGGATGTGAAATGGAACTCGTCGATGTGGTTGGCATGTGGGTTTAATGTCAGGGTTTATGTGTAGTTTCTCCTGACAGTCTTTCAGTTTTCCTTTTCTGTTCAAAAGCTCAGGGTGGCTTGTAACCAGCTCATCTGCAGATGTGCAACACTGTGGTGTGGATGACACTGTGGTGACTATTTTAATCAGACCCAGTGCTTTGGATACCTTGCAGCTTCGAACATTGAAGCAGTCACATTGAATAACTGTAACATTGTGCCACCCTCTGTCCTTTCTCCACACTGCACTTGAATGCGCAAATGACAAGCAACAGAACATTGGAACGAAAGGGGTAGATCTTGGTGGTGGTGGAGCTGAGTTGTGGTCATGGCACCACTTTATCGAAACATGTCTCACTGATACAGTTTGCTGATGCTCCTGAATCAATCAAAACAGACATGCTATTGTCATTCAGCATGACTTGGGTCTGTGGCAACTCTGATATTTTGTCAGTATTAACTACAAAAACATAATTATCATCACTGCTGGATGAGTTATGCTCTGGTTGCTCATCCGGTGCAACTTTTATTATGTGATGGACTTTCTTTGGGTCTTGCCTTACTTTGTTTATGGTCGTTTTGTTTTGGAATCTTTGGATGTTGAACGGCTGTTACGGCCCGAGGGCCTGTGGGCCTGCGTGTGTGTGGTGTGTGCGTGTCTCCACCAGGTGATCATCCTCTCCTCTGACCAGCAGTTGTCTCCACTCTGCTCGTCAACTGAGGGTGGTGAAGCAGGGGAGGAGATGTGTGGCCTGGTGGGTGAGACACGGAGCGACAGTGGTCCTCAGTGGTGGTGTGAGTTTGTCCCAAGTGTTGTCCAGCATTGTGTCCTCTCAGTGGAGATTGTTTCTGCGTTTTCCTTTTGTTGTTTCCTGTGCTTCTGTTTTCCCCCAGGTATCCTGGTGATTTTCCGTTCCTCCCTGCCTGGATGTTGAGAGTCCGTGGTTCATTTTCCCCCCCAGAGTGGTGGCACCCTTAGTTGCTGGCTCTGGTTCACCCATACTCAGGCTGTCCGTAATGATCCAGACGGGAGACCTACTCAGCTCCATGTTCAGCGTTTACTTATGTTGGGCCGACCGCGTGTCGAGAACAAAGGTCCCCCCGAGAACAAAGGGAGGCACGGCCACGGAGGGCTGCCAAAATTCAAAATCCAAGCTCTGAACTCAATTTCGCAGTATCCTTTGCTCGGGTCACCTCACAGCCAATCACGACAACCATTTTGGCTGTGACGCCCGCACCCAGCACGGAATCCCTGTACACCACTATATTAAAAAACACAGAACGACGCTCTCCAATGCATTCCAACATACTGCAACTGCTGTGAGGATCATTTGCAGGAATACCGCCATTCTTGCACCACGTTTCCCGCCATTGAAACAGTATCGCATCGTAAGGAGGCACCCACTCTTACACTGTAAACAGCCGAAACTCCTACCTCGCTGGACGAGACAGGATTCTCCCTTTTCAGTGCGAAGAGCACTAAGCATCCTGCGCCGTGCTACACAAGAAGCGCCGTTTGCCCTTTTCCCCCTCTGTGTGAGCGATCCAAATCCCCGGAGGAGGATGAGGACCAGCCGACGCATCCCGCCAGAAGGCTAAGTAACGGACCTCTCCACTCCACGAAGCTGGACTGAGAAAGAGCTTCCCTTTCGCTGCTCCCGTCAAAGAAGGATGAGGACCAGCCACCGTTTTCCGCCAGAAGGCGAAGCAACGGATCTCTCCGCTCCGCCAAGGACTGAGAAAGAGCTCCCATTCTTCCGTATCCCGCCAGGAGGCAAAGTAAGGGACCCCTCCGCTCTGCAAAGCCGGACTGGACACGAGCTCCCATTTTTGCTGCTCCCGTTGAAGAAGGACGAGGACCAGCTACCATATTCTGCCAGGAGGCGAAGAAACGGGCTTTGCCGCTCTGCAAACCGGACCGGATGACCAGCTCCCCTATTCAAAAAAGCAAGAGGCTTAGCTAGCTAGCTTAGTATGCACTTTATTTGTGTTTACATGCTTGTTTACACACGGATCGAGCGATCCATTAGTGTTTGTGTTCAGCCGCCATGCTGACTGTTGTGCCTTTGTGTTTGAAGTGAGTACATTGTGCTCTATCTGAGAAAAAACAGAGATCACAGAGGCAGAGCCACATCTGCCCTGTATTACTGCGTGATAAAGTGTAATTACTCCTTCGCCGAGACTCCATCGCCGAGCCAGCGACTCCATCCTGTCCGCTCTCTCTCTTTCCCTCTCTCTCAGTCACACGCACACGTGCTACAGTCACATGCCTGTAAGTATGCCATCTTGCTTTCAGGATCTCGCCGCAGCGCGCCACTGCATGGACATGCACACTGTAATCTCGCTGCAGCAAGACCCCACCTCCAAAAGGGGGGGCGGTACAGAAGAGAGACACCTTCTCTCACGCTCCCCCCCGTTTCACACACACACACACACACACACACATGCTGCCCTGAGCCTTGTCAGGACCCGTCCGCACACACATGCACACACCCGTGCTGCCCTGAGGGAAAAAGGACTCCTCTAACACAACGTTGGTCGGTGTGGGAGTGCTGGTGCCAGATAGTCTTGGACAAGAAGCATTGGGGGCTCAGTAGGTTGGTCGAGTGGCTGTCTTGTAACTCTTGTTACTAGTTCTGGCCTAGCCATGTTGAACCCCTAATTGTTGCTGATGAGGGTAGTGCCTTGCATTGGGGCATCTGCCATCAGTGTGTAAATGTGCATGGAGTGTTTTTCAGGTAGAAAAGTGCTAAATAAATGCAGCCCATTTACTTACAGGGGCAGACTGGCCATCAGAAGTATTGGGAGTTTTCCCGGAGAAAAATGGAAAAAAAAGAATTGGCGCAGTTGTATATGTGTCGCATCCATTGTCGCACATTCATTTACTTGTGGTCGCACCACAGGTCAGCAGCCCCCCGACTGCCAGAGGAGACCATTGCTATACCATTGCTGACCCCCCCCCCCCAGATCGGAGATGAAAACTATATTAAGGAGGGGCGCTTGAGAGCCCGAACAAGATGGCAGCATAGTGTGATAGCTCCCTTCAACTTTACATATGACACATCCCAAAACTCTTGCTAACATGGTCAACTGCCTGAAACTGACCATGCGAAGACCGTCGGCAGCAAAGGAATGTCCCATCTTTTCGAACTCCTGCAAAACAAGCGCCATAGCAGCAACTACTCCGGCCGAGAGCATCACAGCTAGCAACATGGCGAATGTTGCTGATGTGCTAACTGAACTGAAGTTCGGATCTAAGCTGGACGGGATAAACATTCAACTGAGTGAGCTGATGAATTCCATCTCGGTGCTGGAGAACAATTTGGATGACATTAAATGAGATGCTAATGAACAACGTGTCAAGGAGGCTGAAGCCCATATAGTCGCTACAGAGGAGACGCTGGAGCGAACCGAGGAAGCATTGTCCGTGGCCACGAAGCGGCTTGCTCACCTGGAATAAAAGGCGGAGGATCTGGAAAACTGCGGGAGGAGGAAAAATATCCGACTATTCGGTCTCAAGGAGGGAGCTGAGGGTACGTGACCCCTCCTGGACTTTAGAAAGGATATGCTACCGCGATGGCTGACCACCGGACCGGACAAGACTTTGGCATTGGAAAGTGTCCACCGTACGTTGGCTCGAGTAATTCCCAACCAGAACCGAGCCGTTCTCATTCGCTTTCTCAGATACCAAGATAAAGAATTCATCCTGTGCTCCACGAGACGACTGGATATTACACACGTCGTAGGCAAACTTGCATTCGCCCAGGATTTCTCAGCACAAAACATCAGACGTAGATTGGAATTCAACGCAGTTAAGAAGCTGTTTGTTGACATGGGGTCCTTCCGTATCTCCAACCCTGCAAGCTGCGAGTGCTGCACAACGGAAAGATCCAGATGTTCTCCACCCCACAAGAGGTTGAAGAATTCCACCGCAGCGTCTCCACCAAATAGCCGATTTAGCCATCCTTTTATCATTTTTTTTTAATGTGTACTGTTATTTTTGCTGTACCAATATACTACGCAAACCTCAGTATGCTTAATGCACTCAACGTAGTAACTTTCAATGTCAGGGGCCTTGGTCACCCAATTAAGCGAAAGAGAGTTTTTACATTTCTGAAGAAGGAAAAAGTAGACATTGCTCTCCTGCAAGAAACCCAGCTGTCCGTTGAGGAACACAAAAAGCTCCGGAGAGTTTGGGTTGGGCAGGTTTACTTTAGCAGTTTTACTAGTAATAAAAGGGGAGTTGCAGCACTCAAGAAAAAATCTATCTTAAAAAAATCTGAACAACTTAAAAAGGAGTTAATCAGTCTTGAAACATCTCATAAACAATTTCCTATGGATGAAAACCTGACAAAGCTTTAAGCGGTTAGAGCTAACCTTAACCTCATTCAGATGGAGCACGTTAGAAAATTTATGTTTTTCACCAGACAACAATATCATCAATACAGCAATAAGTGCAGCAGACTCCTGGCTTACCAATTTAAAAGGGAACATGCAAAAAAAACGATAAAATGTACACGGAACGCGATAAGTACCAACATGTTTTTGCAACACAGGACTGTTTTACTACTCTCACTTAAAGCTAAGAAAGCGTTTGACAGGGTCCAGTGGTCCTACCTGTTTGCCCTTCTGGAAAAATTTTGGTGAAAATCTTGGTGAAAAATGCATCGGTTGGATCAAAGCCATGTATAGCAATCCGCAAGATCAATTATCTATAAACGCTGATCTCACAGAAAATGTTGGTCTATTTAGGGACTACCGACAGGGGTGCCTGCTGTCCCCATTTTCATACAACCTGGCAGTTGAACCGCTTGCAGAATCCATATGATTCCATCAGGAAATAACTGGTGTTAACATTGGGAACTCTAAGAACAAAATCTCATTGTATGCTGATGATATTATTTTATACTTAGCCAACCCTGAACAATCAATCCCAGCGATATTAGACCTTATCACTGAATTCGGAGCACTATCAGGTTATAAAATCAACCTGGTGAAATCCAATGCCTTATTAATCAACTTGCCAGTCTCACATGACCTCAGAGTAGTGATGGAAATCTCCATCCTAAGTCAGATGCGAGACGCATCTTGATATGTCTGCTAATGTACGATATACTGATATACTAACGATTCACATAGGGCACCTGCCGGTTCAATACGATGCAATTTATCTTCCTACCGCGATGCAGTCACGATGCAATCACGATTCAATACAAACTAATAACAATGCAAATCTGTGCAAATTCAAATTAACTTTATTGTTCATTCAAGAACATATTGCCCTCCATGTCTTTTAAGACAGAAAAACAAAACACTTTAGGTGTGCTGCCCCAGCAGTGGAGCTCAGGATGCGCAGTCATAGTATGATTGGAGGGCGAGTTTGCTGACGTTACCGAGGCGGAGGGAGATTCTCCCGTCGCTTCAGGTGGGTTTACAGACAGCACGTCTTGCAAATCGCGAGAGACTTGTCCAGGTTTCCGTCTTTTTTAAAAAATCCGAAGTGACACCAAACAAATGATTTGTATAAGTATGGCGATGCAAGCTTTGGATTTTTTGTTCGTCTGCCATCTTTGCGGGAATACCGGTGGAAAAGAGGGAAGCTCGCGATGGCATGAGCGGTAAGCTACATGTGTTTCCTGCTGTCTGGCGGCCGTGGTAGTCTGCTGGATGTTGGTATTCAGTGACAAGTGTCACTAGTCACTGAGTGTATTTGTTGTTCCGCAACAAATAGTCCGCTCATGAAAAACAACTTAAATAAAAGTAAATTGACGGAAAATAATGATTTGAAAAATATATATATATTAATAATGAATTGGATTTTGCCAATGCATCTTGGTTTCAGCCCAGATTCAAACCAATGCACATCATTCCAGCCGATACACTACATCTTAGACCCGAGCATCGGTGCAATGATTGCGTATCCCTTTGTATCCCTCTTTCTACCACCTTGCTACCGTTCATTAGTAACATACTGTAAGTGCACTGTATAAGGTAAAGAGCTTTATTGTCAAAAAAACATTTGTTCCACGGGTGGGACTCAATTAAAAAAATGAATCTAATTAATTAATCTCATTTTAATCGCATAACAATATTTGCCACAAGAAGCACCATTTTTCTGGTAACAAGGACCTATGTAGTGTAAAACACTCTCCAAGTTTGGCAAGATGTGAATAAGTTTTGTGGAACCTTTGGCAGGAACTACAGGTTTGCCCCTTTATCCCATAACCCAGATTTGCGGCCATCAGTTGGTATATCCTTGTTCATCAAGTAGAACGAGAAAGGCGTTCTCCAGTTCAAACATCTATTTACCCAGGATGTGCTCAAATCCTTTGCAGACATACAGTCAGAATTTGAAATTCTGAACCAAGATTTTTTCAAATATCTGCAAGTTCGTCATTTGGTTAACAATCTGATAAGGGAGGGACATCTGTCTGTGGGGCTGACAGGCCTCAAGGTGATCTTGGTAAAGTCCACATCACTAAAAGGAAAAATCTCTGTAATTTACAGTGCTTTGTTGGACCATCACAGCTCCTCCTTGACCTCACTCAAGAGCATATGGGAAAGGGATGTGGGTCGCGTTTGTGATACAGACCAGTGGGACATCATATGTCAGAATGTTTTCTCCTCATTGTCCTGCAATAAAATAATTGAACAAAATTATAAATTCATGCACAGGACGTACTTAACACCACTGCGCTTGAGTAAGAGGTTTCCTAACTCGTCTCCTTTGCAAGACGTCTCCTCGTCTTGCAAAACATATACAGGTTCTCTTATGCACGTTTTTTGGGAATGCAAAAAACTGAAACATTTCTGGGAGGCGGTGCATGACCTGACTGTTACGGTTTTGGGAACTCTATTGGAAAAAACACCTATATGGTACCTTTTTGGTACAGAACTGGACAGGACATTAGATGCCGCATGCAGAAAGAGGGTCGTGATAATATCCTACATCGCAAAGAAATGCATCCTGCTCAACTGGAACCAATAAAGGCCCCCATCATTTACTTTGTTCAAACAGATCTTGAATGAGACTTTGAGACTGGAACAGCACACATACACTTTGAGGAATAAGGGGGACGTCTTTTTGGACATATGGCAACCGCTAATGGACCTCTGACACCACCGTGACATGGTTTAGCATGCCTGAATGTGTGTGATGTATTGCTGCTGTGGTTAGATTTTATTTAATCTTTTTTAATAATAATGTGTATGTATGTATGTATGTATACATATATATATATATATATATGTGTGTGTGTGTGTGTGTGTATGCATACATATGCATTTTTGTTTTTCTTAATTTCATTTTATTATTATACTTTTTTGTTGTCTTATATCTAAATTGAGTAAGTCTGTTACTGTATGTTGGTTGTGTTTTTGAAATGTTAAAAAATGAATGAAGACAAACATAATTGAAAAAAGAAGAAAACTATATTATGCGCCCACCACCACCACCACCCCTGCTGGGACAACATTGCTCTGTACTGAGTGGGCCAGTCTGGTACCGAGTGGGCCAGTCTAGGAGTCTGGTACTAAATTCCCGGTCCACTTTCTTTCCCTAGTCCGCCCTTGTTTACCATTAACCATTAATGTTCTGAGTAGCCCCTCGTCTTTTGTATACCTCAGCTCCTCTGAGTTGGGCACATTCTTGTCCAAGATATTTTTCTTGTGCCTGAGCCTCTTAATCTCCATCTTGAGAAGGTGGATATCCTCCATTTGTTTGTTGTATTGGATGTCCCCCTTGCTGAGGACTGACTGCTGGATCTTGATTTTCTCATAGAGCAGCACACGCTCGTTGTCGCGGTGTAGCAGCTGCTTGCCCAGGTTTGCCTGGTCTCTGAACACCTGGGGGGATGTTTCAACCACCAATTAGCAATAAAGACTTATAGTTTTTCATTATTCTTGACATTTCACATCAAAATGCTTGTCTGCCTTGTCCTTGCTCTTTACCTGTTCCAGGTGTTTTTCCTGCTGTTTTTGCTTGACATCACTGTTGGCTAAGATTTGCTGCAGCTTTTTTACTTCTGCTTTGTGACTGTTAATGTGCAGAATCGTGTCTTCATGCTGCAACTTAAGCTTTTGGAGCTCTCCCTGTTGGATGATAAAGATGGTAGCAATATCACATGGTAACTTTCATATAACATATGAAGTGAATATATTCAAAGCTGTTGTTTTCAATTTGAAACTACAGCTTTCAACAACAGATATTTTCCTCTCGTGCAAAAAAAGCATGTTAATCCTAAGCAGTGAAAATTATTCATTTCAAACAGCAAAATAAAAGGTAATCGAACAGGTTGTATGAGTAATAGTATAGCAGTGGCATTTGTAATTGTAGTACAAATAAGGATAGTATTACCAACTTCCTGTTTTGCAACAGCATTTTGAGCTGTGCAGCTATGCAGGGGTTTGGAGGAAGTCAAATGTAGCACAGCACAACAAAGCATCAACAGGACGGGGAACTTATTTCACAGAGAAAGAGCATCACCTAAGCCATTTTTCCATCAAACATTGGCATGTCAGCGTAGGTTTTTCAAACAACGGTAAGTAAACGCGTTTACAATAGGCATGTGGCACACTTCCACTGCATGATCTACTGCAGATGAGCTGTGGGGATGTTCTTCCCCTCTGGTACATCATCAAGGTAATGAAGTGAACTGGAGCACAGCAAAGTAAACAATTTTCAAACCGACTTGGTTTTACGGCTTGTGTGTCTCCTAAATGCAAACTAAGAGACAACCTTTCTACAGACTGCCATTCTACTTAACTGATTATAAAAGGCAGCAACAATCTATGTTTACACAAGATATGAACAAATTAGGGGTGGGACTTTTTAATGTGCTCATTATGATTAATTAATTACAAAAACTAAATGCGTTAAAAAATGAATGCAGTTAATTGCAGTTTGCACTCCAGACAACACGGAACATTTGCCAGTGCAGGAGTTCCTGGTCCACCGATCACACTGATGCACAAAACACATCTAGGAGGCTAACAACAACTATTGTTCACAGTGGCTGCTCTGATGTTACATGTTACCAATCGAGACTTCCTAAGCAGCAGTTTGGGAGTGCCCGCAGCAGCGCTCCCACTGACCAAATAGGCGCCCTGGGTGAAATGTTATTTCGGGCCTCTCCCCAGTAGTCGTGGGAGGGTGCACATAGCGACGGCGAGCATCCTGACAGTCCGTGTTTTGGGATTGGGGGGCATAGCGACTGTTGCGCAAAATGTGGCACCCCCATGCAAGATGAGGCCCTTACGCACAGCGCATGTTCTGTGTTTATGGAGGGGCGGCCCTGGTCAACAGTCACCAAATATCCACTTCATGAGTCTCCAACTCGCGGTGACGTGCAGCATGTCATTCAACCCCGACGGTGCAGACGTATAGTAGGGTACACTCCCGTACAGAGGCTACGCCATGACACAACGCAGGAGTATAAACTCAGGGTTAGAAAGTGTGCTACAGATATAGCGACGTCTGATCGAACTTCATGATTTATAGTGCCATTGTCAGACTGATGCAAAACAAACTCAGGGTTAGAAAATGTGCTACAGAAATAGCGACGACTGATCGAACTTCATGATTTATAGTGCCATTGTCAGACTGATGCAAAACAAACAATATTTTGTTGTTTAAATCTATGCACGTGTGTCTATCATTAGATTAAGTCATATACCAAAATCCATTTTAAATGAAAAATGGTGCTTCTTGTGGCAAATATTGTTATGCGATTAAAATGAGATTAATTAATTAGATTCATTTTTTTAATTGAGTCCCACCCGTGGAACAAATGTTTTTTTGACAATAAATTGAGAAAATCGTGCATATAGTCACTCCATTCACACATAAAAATGCATGAACAGCGTGAGCTTTCTTTGTTGGTTCTACTCGTGCACCTAAGCACTGGCTCGCTTCTATGTTAGCAAGAAGCCAGACCCACATTATTGCGTCAGCTAATTAAAGTGAGATTTAAAGAACTGCATTTCACGATTCCTTTTTGTCTTCAGCTGATGGTCAGCGGTGCTAAGCACCAAGCAAATTGCAAACATTCAAGCACTGCTGGTTAACTTGCATAAACTCATTCAATCCAAGAGGAAAAACTGTTTTATAATACGCACTGCCTCACCTCCCTCCATCTCCTGTGTGGAGCTCATAGTGAGCAGCAACACCCTTCCACAATGCTTCCTCAACACCCTTCCACAATGCTTCCTCAGTTACTCTTGACTTTTGCACAACCAATTTACAGAAATGGAGCATTATTGCTGGAAGATTCTTTTCTTATAACAGACACCAGCTGCTTTTATAACACTATGAACAGCGGGTCAAAATGCTGATTAAACCCCTAGTGCCGACAGGAGCCAATGGTTTACATGTTTAGCTGGGTGTTTCTGGGTGTGAGAATGCAGCTCTAATAGAAACCACTACAGCAAGTCAAGATGTGTTACCTCAAGAGCCTCATTATCCCTCTCCAAGCGCCTCTGCTCCTGTTGGCCTTTGGTGAGAGCCTGTTCCTTCCATGCTATTTCATCTCTCAAACGAGCAATCTGTTTTTCCATGGTCCTCATTGTCCGCTTCATCTCTGAAATCTCCTCCTATAGTGGGGACACAAACGGGGAGAAAAAAGACAGATTTAAAACAGGCCAAAAAGAAGCAAGGTTCCTTTTGTATAGTTCAGCACCCTGGGCCTTTATAACACAATGTTGGAAAACCAAAACTATGGCAGCCTAACTTCGTGCAGCTTTGCTCTCTCTGAGTGCTTCCTCTCAAATTATTATGCACCTAACTGATTTTGTTACGATTATGTGCTCAAATTTTCATATTCTTGTGTACTTTTCCATTTACAATGGGTGTGTATTGCGCGGGCTAGAGTGCGTGATGTCATAGTTGTGTGGGTAGCTCAAAAATTAAAGCCAACCAATTTCTAACTCATTGCCACGGGCACTTTTTTTGGCCAACACACACAAATTATACATAAAAACGTAGGAATAAGACCAGAGAGCAATAAAATGTGGACCTTGAAGCCATGAGACGCTCGTGTTTGGCAGTAGGAGCCATGGTTTGCCCGCTACCACGTCCTGCTCTCCATAGGCTGCAATGTTAATCGGATGTTGGTTTTTGTCCCTGTCGAATGTCTAAAATCGAATCGCTCTGGTGGCTACACCGGAAGTTGTGTAGAGTAGGTGGTCGGATATTTGGTAGATTGAGGCCTCCTGTCACTCACAGTGCAATTTTTATTTTTACATTTAATTCAGATCACTCGTGTAGTTTGTCGTCAAATGGCAGTTGTTCCGGACCACGTTTTGAGGTTTTGGACCTGCTTTTTTGCTGAGTCATGGTTGACAGAGCCACTGCAGCACAGGGAGGAGCAGCATGACAGCTGGCCCTCTGTGATTGGCTGGTGCACACAGGGCCCACCCACCTGATCTAGTTTGATCTTGCACCTGATCTTGCTGTGTTCCAACTGACACACAGACAAACACACAACGCTGTGAAAACAGCCTTTCAATAGCTCTTTCGGTTTTCCTGGGCTGGCTGCGCCCTGTTTTGCCCATGCTGAGGGGCTGAAGGGGAGAGATGCAGAGTGAGCTCGCGTGTGTAGGCGACACTTGAACTCCAGGTGACCCTGCCTGTGAGGTGATGACGTCACCATGGAGACGATTCCCACTCAAAACACATGGGCCGCCTACATGATCTTAATAGACAGCTTTATTTCACACATAGGAACACAGATACAGCCTGATTTCCTTTTGTTTCAAGACAGATTCATGAGAAAGGCTGTAAATCATCAAGGCTTTGATGTATCCGCACCATATTTGACACGTCCACTCATGACCCCACTCTGAAGACATGTCCCACTTGGCGGCCATCCTGGATGTCCCCAGAGCCGATAAACAGGAATTAGCCCTAAATCATCAATGCTTTGACGTATCCACATCATGGCTGTGTTCGAAACCGCATACTGCATACTACATACTTACATACTCAATGAGTATATACTGCATACTGCGTACTAAAAGGATGACTGAGTATGCCAGTACCTGCAGACCGTTTACACTCAAAGCATACCAAGTATCCCAGAATGCATTTCGTGCCAGCCGGCAGTGACAGCGGGAACATTTAAAAGGCAGGTTAAAAGCAACTGAAATGTTGATATATGCTTCAATTTATTAACTTTTAACATTTTTTTCTGGTGAGAAAGTAACTCAGTAGAGTCCAATTATGTGCTTAGTTGTTGGAAATAGCGGCTGTTGGTAAATCTGTTTCAGCGTTTTTGGAGAGTGAAGCGGCTGCTTCCCAGGTTTGTTAATGCCCACTTACCTTAATTAAACACCCGGGTGCAGTGGTCAAGAGTATCTCCCAGCTCATGTAGCCGTATTTGTACCTGCCCTCCATCTCCATTGTCATTTGAGACGTCGCCGTTTGAAGAGACGCAATGCATTGGGGGGCAGAATGAGTACATCAAGCCCTGCTGCATACTCAGAAATTGTTGCAGATTGAGTATACATCCGGGTATTTCTCGCATACACAAAATTCACAAAGCACACCGTGTGAACGCTCTATCAATTTGGGGGCAGAGTTAGTACGAGTAGTATGAATAGAATGCAGTTTCCAACACAGCCCGTATTTGACTCATCGTCCTAGAATGATAGATGTGAGGCATAGTATTATTCACGCCTAATTTGACTGCTTCAGTAGCCTATGTCCACCAAACAACGTAGTAGCATCTCTGCATATAACCCAAAAAAATTAGAGAGTGCAAACCGTTATAAATATAACATTTAAAAAAAATCTATATTAAACCACAGTGCACCTTTATTATTGACCTTATCATGCCTGCTGTAGTTACCTATACTCCTCGGCCATTCAATTTGAGAGTTTAGAAGGCAGTTCTCAGCTTCTTCTGGTGTGGAGAAAATAACTACTTTCCCGTTGTATAGAGCTCTCATCTTGCAAGGGCGTAGGGTGAATCCCCGAAAAGTTCCATTTAGAGATAAACTACTCTTTTGTGTTGTCTGGCCATTCTCTTTTCAACAATGAGCTGGCAGCGACATGACGCAGTGTTACCACAAAAAGCAGCAACGCATTCCTTTTAATTTTATCACATTTTCTAAGTCATCCTTTGCAACTTTAAAGTAGAGTTTGGGGTAATTTTCTATGAAGTGTGCTATGGTGACGTTAACATTTGTTTTTCCTAATATTGTCATGTCGGTCAAGTTTCTTTTATTTTAAATATTCTGTGTCTGGTCCTTCCAGTTTTATTTTGTAATTACTAACCCTTATCTCTGTTTCAGTTTGGTTCCTGACTGTCCAGCCCTGCCTCTGTCTTGTCACACCTGCTACTCTGAATGTTTATCTAACCATCCCGAATCACTCGCCATTACCTCTGGTATTTAAACTGAGGTTTCTCACAGTCCAGTCCAGTTGAGTTCGTCGCATTTCACAGACTGTTCTTCGTAGTCATAGCCACGCTGAATATTGGACCTTGTCCTTTTGCCTTACATCTGTCGGAGATCTCTGCCTGTTCTGGAGTGCCTGTATTGCCTGCATTAAACTACGCCCTTTTGCCTTGAACAACTGTGTGTCTATGTCCTGCATTTGTGTCCTACTGGTTCCATTCCATGTTCATGACAAATATTATTTGATTATTTTACCTTTTGTAAAAAGGGATTACAAAACAGGTTCCAAATCCAACAGAAAACAAGGTAGATGAAGAGTTCTCCTACCTGATCCTCAATCAGGTTTGTGCTGAGAGTATTCCTTTCAGCTGCGACAGCCTCCAAGAGGTTCGTCTGCTGTTTGATAATGCGTTCAGCCTCTGAGAGTTTCTTCCTCAAGTCGAATATGTCCCTGTCTCTCACTTCAACCTCTTTTTTTTTTTGTTGGACCTGTGATAGAGAGCAAAGATTTAGTGTGTTTATAGAAATAAGGAGTCAGATTATGCAGTTCTTTTGCACAACCTGCCTTTTGCATGAGGTTACTGGTCTCGTTGATGTAGCGGTCACGCTCTTTTTCCAACTGATGGATGATCTTGCGCTGCTTCTGGGCCTCTTGTCTGTAGCTGCTTATCTCATGTTCTGAGGTCTTCTTGTCCTGCTCTAGGAGCTTCACAAGGTTCTGTTGTTGTTCAGTTACCTGTGCAGCTTTGATCATGGTCTACCAATTATGTTCGAAGACACAAATACAAGACCACAAGCAAATAAGTATTTTCTTGAGGTGAAGTTTAGTTGTTGAAAAGCTGTATATAAAGTAATCCACATACTTAAATCTGTCTGTAAATTGAAGCACATACCTTTTTTAAAATGTCTCGCTCTCTGATCAACTCATCTGTTTCTTTCTTGTCAGCTTCAACTTGCTTTCGTAAAGATTCAAGATCTGGTGAGAAGAGAGGATCTGTTTAGGTGAAGGCCAATTGTGTCTGGTTTTATTTGTATATAAAGCAATCCTGTTTATACTATTTTAGAAACAGCCAATTTACCCTTTCTTATTGGAACCTACAAAATTCTTAATTGAAAAACAATCCCAATTTTGACAGCCTTTACGTAAAAATAAAATAAAAAAATGAAAAAAACAATTTAACGTACATTCAAAGATGAAAGAAAATTCAATGGAATGGTAAATGGGTGTGGCGAAACAACTCTCATTCCACATCTCATTATTATCATGACTATTGCTTGCAACACAAATTTTTAGATAAAGGTTTTTTTGCTTTTTATTGAGGAAGAGACAAATCAATCTTGTCGTGGCACATTATAATGTGCATAAATATAATGTGTATAATGTGCATACATATATCATTTCAACAAAGTGTATTCTACTATGTTAAAAATCTCAAGCTAAGAGTGCTTGTCTGTGCTGTGTGGGTACGGTATCCAACCTGTCTGTGGAGAGCGGAGGGGCTTGAGAGAGGGAGAGATTATTTAAGAACGAGGTGTCATTACATTGGATCCCTTTAGATGGTTTCAGCCTGCTGTACTGCCAGACATGTTTGCAAATATCATTACTCTTCTGTTTGATCCATATTTTTTGTTAGGCCATTTTATGTTTCACTCTAATTTCTTTTACTGATCGGTGCATGTAATCTGAGTTTTTGGACTTTTGTTCTAAACTAAATACTGACACTAAAGATGGTGAACCAGTCAAAACTTAAGTTACGTTGTGGAGGCATTAAGTGAGCAGCATCATTTATATTCTGACTGCTTGAGTTAAATGTGTAGGGTTGTGTTTAATCTTATCAAAGTGATTGCAGAGAAATCATCCATCTATCATCCGCCCTTCCATAACCCCTCCACCTCTACACGCCATCCAGCCACGCACTCAGTGAATGGTTCAATGGCTTTTAGACCCGTGTTTCAATAAGCACACAGACAATAATTCTCTAATCCAGTGTCTTCACAATTCCATTACCTCCTTACCAAACCAGAATCCGAATTTTTTTTCAGCATTTGTAGGAGTTTGGCCTATATTGGATGCATGGTATCACGCAAATTAAATGGGCTGAGTTTATATGTGCTTTTTCTTAATTTACTTTTACATGTATTGTCTCTCAAACCTCTGAGGCCTAAATTAATACAGGATATTTTATATTTTTGACTCACCAGTGCTCCTACACAAAACCCTTCTGATGTTAAATGTAGGTAAGTTTACTTGATACCCATTCTATCAAAACGGTGGCATTATCTCATTGGAGACTGAAGCTGCCTTAAATGTGTACTCATAATCAAAGGTAAATAATGTACCTTTTTATTAATGTTTTCTCTTTCACTGAATGTACCTTTTTCTAGGCAAGTGACCTGAGCTTTCAGAGTCTCTCTCTGCACTTCGGCATCGGCTTTGTGATCTTCCACCTGATGAAACTTCTTCTGGATGGCCTCTCTCATCTTTGTTTGTTTTGTAATCTCCTGGCGCAACTGATATGCCTCCTCTTCTCTTATCTGATAGGTGAGAGGGGAAAAAAGAGTTGATTTAAATATTTTACAAAAGGTAACAATAGGCACAGAAAGCTACAAGTACAAAAAGTTAAAAAAAAAAAAAGATTCACTCTGACCAGAGAACATATCAACTGCTTTATTTTCTATTCAAATGTGTCAAGAGGTGTGAGGATTATGGTGACTGTGCTGCTGTTCTTTGCAAACAAACTTTCATGTCATGTTTTTATTTTTTATTTTTCAGGTAAAACCATTTAAGATTTATTTCAATAATAAATCTGAAAATAATTTCTCCGTATGACCAAGCAGAATTTGTTCTGGCGTAATCTGATAATTAAAGAACTGCCTTTTGCTGCTGCTGTGTCTCTGCAGCTGTGTAGGTGGTCAGCACTCTTACTGCACTGAGTCAGAGCAAATGCAATTCTTAGCCTTGCTTTAATAAGCTGATGTGAAGCAGATGATTGAAACGTCAGCCAAACCTCCTGTAATGATGCTGCCACAGTAACACCAGTTTGAGTTGGACTGCTGGATTAGTTTTGGGTCCTCCTTCGCTTACTAAGGACAGCATACACCATATGCAATCTTGCAAGAGCTACCAGATCTGAACAGCTCGGGCGGCTTGGGGCCCAGGGTCCTTGACATGACGCTACATTCTATCGCAAGAGCGGTCGTTTTCTGTCACATAATTAAATCATCAAAAGAGATTTATAACTATGCATAATTGATACAAACAACATGAATAAAAGCCCAAGAAACGATACTCATGTGCATTTATGTGTTGGTGGGCCATCACATACCTTGAGCTCATTTGTGCTCTGTTGATTTTCAAAAGTAAGGCGTTCTTTGATTGTTGAGAGCTGCTCACACTCCTGTTGCAGCTTGGTGGTCTTTGTTTGCATTTGTTCCTGGTCCTTAGTCACTCGCTCATTCAAGATCTGCCAAGGGAGAGATTAAGATGCGATTAAAAACAAAACAAAACTTATCAGGAGTGTTTAGGAGACTAATCAGGAATAATTAACTTTCTTCATCTATTATTTGAGAAATTGATCACACAATTATATTGAGGTTTGTCAGTGTCATAAATGACATTGACTACATTGAACTATATAGAATATCATCAGTTATTAAGGCAGTCAATGACACATTCTAACTCCACTGCTTACCCTAAGTTCTTTCACTTGCTGTTCCATTCGCTGCAACTCCTCTTTGGCCTTTTGGCTCTGATGATTTAGAACTTTAATATCTCCTGCTTTGGCCTCCAAGTTGACCTGCAGGTACTTAACCTCCTTGTCCAGCTTCTCCTTCAGCCTCATCTCCCGAGAACTGTTGTTCTGCTGTACCTGGAGTTTCTGCTGGAGCTAGATAAAGACATGGAGCAACAAGGATTGGGCATTAGAGTTGGATTTGATTCAATTTGAGCACTTTGTTCAGGTATATTCGTCAATTTATGTTCCTATGAAGCACATTCTGGTGTTTTCACGGCATGCTTGCTCTAAAAACCTATTGTCTGTCCACAGGAATTTGCCCTATATTTACCTGACATAAACTCTCCAAGGCACTGTCTCTTTGGGTCTCCATCTCCTGTGTGTGTGTGACAGCCTTGTTTAGCTCCTCTCTGAGAGTCTCCACTGTCGCAAGCAGTTCACCCCTGTCCTCATTACACTCCTCGCTCTTTTTGACTAGATCACTGAAAAAACAAGTACGAGTCCAGATTACCAGCCTGCACAGACATTTTCTTTTTTTTTGGGGGGGG
>CAESWR010002181.1:397140-423732 GCA_903171835.1 Mullus surmuletus
GGGCAGTCTCACCTTTGCTCTTGGTACATGGAGAGTCCACTCTGTTGGTCCACCACATTCCTGAGGTTGATAACACTTTTTTGTAGATTACTGATGGTCCTTTTGTCAATTTTCTCTTTATCATGAGCCGCATCTACCATTTTCCAAGCTTTATCCAGCTCCTATAGAGGACATCCGTGTGGCAATAATGCTGACAGTTTTTTTTATAGAAGAAAAACATTTAACAAAGACAATTTAAAAAGATGTGCATCATAACATATACCTTTCGAAGAGAAGCAATAGTTGACTCATCCTCTTGTGACAGCTTCACGGCCACTGTGACTTTAGATGAGGTCTCTTCAATCTCTGCGTTCAACTCCCTGCATTTGGATATGAGTTTCCTCCTGTTGTCCTGAGACTTCTTTAGTGCATCAAACAGTCTCTCGAACTCCACACGGATTTTGTCCATGCTGTTGTCCCCAACCAGCTCTCTGAGGACCACTTGGAACTCATCCATTGACTCAAAGTGGTCCTCTGTTGGTGTCCGATGCTGTTCCTGTTCACAGCAGAGCAACAAGGAAATAATTTGTACAGATAACACGTTAACTTACTCTACCTTAAAGGATAAGTATTTCTGTCATGACTTTTTGAGTCATGACAGAACAATCTTAAGTTTTCAAATGCAAATGCATGTTTTTGGCGTATTGCGAATCTCGTTTGCGACGATGTTTAGTTTTAATTCCGTTTAGATACATTGCTCATATTTGCATGAAAGCATTCACAGGACCTACCTCCATATTCGTAAACAGGTATCAAATATAGAGTACAAAAACAACTGAGCACGGTGTTAGAGGTTTTTTCGTTGGTTGCTAAGCGACGATTGATCTCGCGAGATGGTTTTCAGTAGGTTCGGGGTGAGCCCCGGGCGCGTTCAGCGTAAAAGCGTTGTGCAGCGGTTTCGGATTGAGCCACTTGTAACACTTGCAGCCGATGTTGCACAAGTTGCGCAAATGTGTAAAACGGGCTTTCGGGTACATTTACTCCTGTTGGGTGGGCATGCCTCAGGTTTAACCAAAGGGTTCGAAAAATAAAATAAAATACACCACGCATGATTTGACATTTGACAACAATGGCAATCTGCCGTAACGACGGCAGCCATGACAATCAAACTACAAACAAAAACGACACAGGGGGTTCAGCGCACTACCGTTCCTGTGTAGAAAAAGAGCGTTGCTCACCGCTGGGAAGAGACATGCCGTTGAATCCGGAAACTGCTGCAAAACATTGCAGAGCGTCGTCACGTTGAACGTCCCCCGGACCTGCACAGCCAATCCAAGCACAATGCATGCCGATTTGACATACTGTATGTCCGTCCGTCTGCGTCCCTCTCTCAAACAGACCCCTCCCCACCCCTCCATCCACTCTGTATGAAGCAGCCTTCGTCGATTTAACGGGGTCGGGGATACTGTCAGCGGACAGCTTCTGGACGGAGATCCCTCTGTCCGACGGAAACAACTGTGGACACATATTATAAACCTTTAGTAGCTGCCACAAGTCTTTCCATGGCAATTAGCAAATAAAGACGCAGACGTTTAAGACACCTGTGGGCGTTGGTACAGCAGATGAAGAAAGACGTGCATCTTGGATGACCAAGGTACGTTTTATCAGTCCGTTTCCTGGCCATAAAAGACAGGAGCAGAAAGAAAAAAACAAGCTGCTTTGTAGTTTTTTCCGTTTTGCGAAAACAAAAAAACGGGAAACGGCTTGTTTTTTTCTTTTTTCCCTTTTCATCAAATAAATTATAATAACATATTTCGTTTCGTTGGTGGGCGGGTCTTAGAAGCCCGCCAGTGCGGTGCCCTTCAAAATAAGGGTCCTACCCTTCATAATAAAGCTCCTGCGCCGGCAGGCATGGAGAAACTGACTTTCGTTGTACTGCCTGCCCCCGTATGCACTTATTCTAAATCAAAGCAAGTACTGTACGCAGTACAGGGTATACACGGAAGTAGGCTATTTATTGATTGAGTGAAAGAGAGATATTTATCGGCTATTAAACACATAAGTCAAGACCGACGAGGCACGCTGAAAGTAGATATTTAAAAGGACCATCAGGTGTCGCCATGACTCAACGTTGCCATCAATCATCCCCGACAGATAGCCAAGTGATTGAAACATGGATCTGGATTAATACGGAGCTAAATTAGGGTCAAAAGATTTGTAACTGAAAAAAAACACATCAAGGTTTTCTAAATAAAAATAAGTGTACTTTTTAGCAGGTTAAATTAAATTGATTCACTCTGGTAGACTATATATCCTATCTGAGACAGCGCTGGCCTATATGGATGTGTTTTAATCAGCTAATTGCGAGCTTCAAATATCGAATAAATCGACACATGGTGTCAAAAAGATATATCTTTAATGCTCTCCACAGGTGGGGGGATGTACATGACAGCGTGATGACAGGGACGGGGAACCGATCCCCGCATACTTTTCGTACCGCACCAGCCGATCACAGCGACACAGAATAGCTACAGAGGACAGAGGTTTCTTTCTCCGCCGCCCTGATTCTGACACCGATTGAGTCGAGCCAGGTATAGGTCCGCTCATGTGAGCCGGCCCTTCCTGGAGACCCAGCCAGCAGAGGTTCCCTACGCTGGAAAGGGAGTGTTGCAATTATTCATAGTGTGAGAGGAGCTAGCAACCACTGTAATAATCAACCAATCAATCAATCTAGCCATCCTTCCCTTCACCCATCACAAGCTAATGGTCATTTTCACTGTTAATCATCATATAAATTGTGGTAGCTATGCTTTAATCCTTGATTGCGTAGCAGTTTCTGCCATTCCTGAGGACAGTTATTCCCAACCATTTTTTCCTGTAAAAAATAAAGTAGTCTACATGGCACCCTTCATCATTCTTCGTGTTCTATGTTGCTTATATCTTTGATATAAAAATCATGGACCAATATTATTGTAATCTGGGAGATTATGTTTACTGTAACACCTGCAGTTTTTGACCCCGCATTGCTACACTTATACTTGTTTTCTTTGAATGACCGAGAAGGCTAGACATAAAGCAGAATTGAGACCAAAGTCTAGGAGAAAAAAACAACTTACTAACCCTAACCCTAACCCTAGAAAACATAAATATAAAACAGAAACATGAACACATCTAAAAACCATTCCAATTTTGAAATTAGTCACTTCTGAGTTGACCTCAGGTATTCAAGTGCTGCAGACAGTCCTGCTACTTCAGTGTAGGTGGGCAGCTCATCCCTGCACTTGAGGCACCGATTTGAGTTTTCTTCCCACTCTGACACACTCCACACACTCCACCAGGCTCCGACAGCAGGATGAAAACATGGGCCGAGTCATCGTAGCTGGAAAAAGAAATACAGGTATGTAAAAATAACATGTTGATTAGGCTTGATTGGGGATCTGGATGAGAATAGAGTCATTCCAAGGAATTTCAATCTAGACAACTGGACTTATTTTTGTCTTGGCTGTTTCCAAGTAATTTCATAAATTCATGCAGACTAGACTTCCCAATCTACTTAGATCAGGCATGTCCAAAGTCCGGCCCGGGGGCCAATTGCGGCCTGTGTTCAAATTTTCATCGGCCCGCAGCCTCTGTTATCAAATCAATAATATGCGGCCCACCAGCACTGTTGACCACAGTATTAAATACATGTGTACAAAAAAGCTATTTTGCATTTCACCAGAAGATGGCAGTAGCCCCGTGGCCGCGTGACCCTTGGCCTTGTGACATAATTTCCAGCCAGCCCATTTCTGACATGGCGACCGCGGCTAAAAAAAGAAAAGTTGACAGAGAGGGCCGACGTTTCCGGGACAAGTGACATTTTTTTCACTGAAATACGAAATAACTGTGTCTGCCTTATTTGCCAAGAGACTGTGGCTGTTTTCAAGGAATTCAATATCAAGAGGCACTACCAGACGAAACATGCTAACTTCGACAAGCTAACTGGGGACGAACGCAGCGAAAAATTTAAGCAACTGGAAGCTGTTTTAACGGCACAACAGCGCTTTTTCACAAGAGCCCGTGAGTCAAATGAAAATGCCACAAATCGAGCTACGAGGTGGCTACGTTGATTGCCAAGCACTGCAAACCTTTCGCTGAGGGTGAATTTATTAAAGACTGTGTAATAAAAATGGTTGATAAAATTTGTCCTGAGAAGAAACAAGAGCTTGCCAATGTTTGCCTGGCTCGTAACACTGTGGTACGGAGAATTGAAGACATTTAATTAGATATTAAGAGACAGTTAGAAGCAAAAGGAGCGGAATTTGACTTTTTTTCCGTTAGCCTTTGATGAAAGCACGGATGCATTTGTCAGACGGAATGGTTGGCCCTCACACATTTTCACCTTACCAAATCTGGCCCTCTTTGAAAAAAGTTTGGACACCCCTGACTTAGATGAAGCCATTTGAGTAGCCTGGTGTGTTTTCAATTCTTAGTTTCCTTTTTCTCCTAAATTCATAATTTCAAGACAAAAACTCAACACTACTACATTTGATTACTTTAATGTTATGCCGACCAATATTCAAGAATGGAAGCAGTACCTCTGCAGACCAAACAGTTGAAGGCCTGTTTGAATTCCAGCCAAACAGCAGACAAGTTGCGTCTGAGGGTCACAAGGCTGCGGATGCTCCTTGTGGCTTCCTCCAGCAGTCCTTCCACTTGGTCCCGTAGCCTTTGGACATCTTCATTTCTGCATTTGGCACATTAAGCATACTGTTGGCGAATTTTAAAAACTGAAGTCATTTGAGAAATAAGCATATGGTGTATAGGTTATTTGAGAATGATTGTATTGTAAAAGTTTGAGCTATGACAAGGAAAAATAAAATAAAATGGAGAAGCAATTGACACGATTCATGGTTTAACTTGATAGTGGTCTGAACCAAACCCCAAAGGAAACCTACAATGGCACGATGCGAACATGCAAAGTCAACATTGAGAGTGCTTTGGCCAACTAGATATTCCCACCCCGGACCTTGTTGGTGTCTGGGCAACCACTGATCCACAGTGGCACCCAAGGCACTGAAAATAAGTACAATGTCATAAGCCTTCAAGAGGGGATGTGCTACACCCTCCCCTCTTAAAATAAGCAACCTCCAAAAACCCAAACCTACCTTTCACAAGCAAATCATGTGTTGGTATCTAAACAATACCTGTGACTTGAATGCCGCCTGTACCACTGCCAGAAAGTGGTAGTCATGATGGCAAAGATTTTCTGTGCATTTTGCTTCCAGTACATTGATCCTTCAAAGAAGAAATGCAGAAAAAAAGAGACAGAGAGAAATTAACAAGAGTAAAGAGTAATGTAGGCCTTCAGCCTATACTGTTTGACCATTGATGTTATGCCCTTTTGTCATATGAATTAGGCAAAATGAAGATTTTGTTATTAAAATTGAAATATTTCATTTGCCATGTTTCATTGTTGTCCCTTCCGAAATGACAATTTCATTACCGGTGGTGTCAGTAAGGGTGTATTTTAGTTTTTGGAGGATGATGGACACAGTTGCCTCTGCTTCTGCAAATCGCACCATGACCACTCTCTTTGAAAATAGCTTCCCCTCCACCACCTCAGACACATGAAGGGCCCTGTAATGCATAAACAATAATGAAGCAAACCGAGCTACATAACTACATTCATTTGGTTAAACAGCCCAACCTGTGAGCCCATGTAAAACTTTAAATGCACCACACTTCTGATTTGTCTGTAGTAATATGTTGTTTACATCCAGTATGCTCAGTTTGCTTAAAATTAGATTGTAATTTATTAACTTGAGCGCTATTAACCATTATAATTTGCCATTTTAATAGACACTTTAAGTTACCATATGTCCCTACCTTTGAAATGACCTTGGCGTAGAAACTGATCTGGCCAGTAAGCTCATGTTTCCAGTAGGGATGTACCGATCCGATATTTGGATCGGATATCGGCTCCGATATTGACAAATTAGCTGGATCGGATATCGGATGAGTGACGCCGATCCAGCGTTCCGATCTTTTTTTCCTTTTATTAGTATCATACGCAGCAACACAGCGATTCTATTCACTCCAATTCTATGTCTGCAGCGCCGGTGACGTCCTCGCACAGCAAGCACCAGTGTTGCCAATTTAGCGACTTTGTCGCTAGATTTAGCGACTTTTGGCCGTCTCTGGCGACTGAAAAACGTATCTAGCGACTGACAAGAAATCTGGCGACTTTTTCGTGTGTCTGGCGACTTTTTGTTTTTCCTCGTCTGGGTCGTCTCTGCTTCACTGGCTGCCGCTGCACACACTCAGCTCCTCCGAGCTGAGCTCTCGTCCTCCTCAGTTATTGAATAATAAAAAAAAACGTCTCCCTTTCCTTCTTCTCCATCCCCACTCCTCAAAAAAACAAAAAACAAAACAAAAAAAAAAACACAAAAAAATAAATAAATACATAAAACACCCCCAAAATGAGATCAAACAGTGTGGGGGAAAATGCTGATGAACAGCACGGCGTATGCAAATGAAGCGTGATGGTGTCACGAATAACGTAATCCCGCGAATCAGCCAGCTCTAGTGAAACAACCGCACGACGTATGACGTAAAGGGGCGTGGTTACGTCATATTTACGTCATTACGCAACCTAGCGACTTCTAGCGACTTTTCAGAGAGCCAATAGCGACTTCCTGTGATTTTTTGGGGCAACACTGGCAAGCACTGACTGATGTAAACAGGGCAACATGGAGCAGCGCCGGACCGAGACAAGTCCGCGATTTGCACGTCGCTGTTGGACTTGTCGGCGTATCAACTTGGAAGACATTTCAAAGTTGATACGCCGACAAGTCCAACAGCGACGTGCAGTATCTGCACCGTTAACGTTGCGAGCGGTGGTGGTGACGTAGCTCCGACGTGAGTCCAATCACACTTTTAAGTTGAACTGTGCTCTGGTTAGACGCGAGTTGTTCACCTCGCTGCTATAAAAGAAATGCCTGATCAGTGGCGGATTCCGCTGACAAAAGTGCAGGTCATTTTGAGCGATAATGCCAGCGATGGCGATGGCAATGTTTACATGGAAGTGTGACTTCTTTTTGCTGTGTGCTAATGTACAATTTGATATTTGTTAATAAATAGTGTTAGCAGGATCACATTCTCACAGCGGAATGATAATTCCAATATGACAGACGATAACTTCTCTCTTTAGCCGTCTTACCGGCGTAGTTTATTGTAAACTGCGAACAGACACATTCTTCAAGAACCGAGTGCAGAGAGAGGGAAAACGGGGAGAGCACTCCCCCACACAGAGCCACAGACATGGCGCAACAGCGCCTACTTTGGTTCTAAACAGGTAACTACAGTTACATACAATCATACATATCAACACTCCCACTTATGAATGACATGTATATTGTACAACTTTGACATAGTCAAATAAACAAACAAAAAGAACATGGCAGTCAAATGTCAAACATTTACACACCAAACATGACCCCTGCAAATTTCATTAGCTTGGATTTGGAGACAGGCTTGGTCATAGCATCTGCAACCATGTCATCTGTAGGACAGTACACAAGTGTCATCTTCTCTTCTCTTATGATGGATCTAATGAAGTGGTACTTGATGTCCACGTGCTTACACCTTTGCCTGCACACAGGGTTCCTAACAAGTGCAATAGTCCCCTGGTTGTCCTCATAAACAACAGTTTTCATGTACCCACAGGTATCTATACCTTTCAGTAGCTGCTCCAAATAGATATACTCCTGTATTGTTAGAGCTAGAGCCATGTATTCGGCTTCACACGTGGATAGTGCTACTGTGGGTTGCTTCTTGGTTTTCCATGAGACCAATGAGCTGTCTTTACTCATGCTCACACAATAACCGCTCGTACTACGTCTGTCGCTGACGTCTGACCCCCAGTCTGCGTCACTGTATGCCTGAAGGCCTAGACCCTCACTGCTCTTCCTGAAACAGAGCTGTTTGTCTACAGTACCCCTGAGATAGCGCAAAACATGTTTCACTGTAACCCAGTGCTCATCTGTGGGGTTAGCGAAATGCTGTGATAGCCTGCTTACCACAAAGCATAGGTCAGGTCGTGTGCAGGTAGCTAAGTAGATGAGGCTGCCTACAACCTCTCTGTACTTCTTTACATCAGCCATTTCAGGCACATCCTCAGAATAGTCTACCTTTTGGTCACATGGTGTCTCCCTAGTTCTACACTCCTGCATGTCAAAACGATTCAGGATCTTTCCAACATACTTCCCTTGTGACATTTTTACGCAGCCATCAGACTGGCTGAAGTCCATGCCCAGGAAATGCTTTAACCTGCCTAGGCCCTTCATCTTAAACCTGGTGGAAAACATGGTCTTCACCTGCTCTAGACTCTTAGTGTTGTTGGCTGCGATGATAAGATCATCCACCCAGATAACAACTATTACCTTTCCTGTCTGTTTGGACTCTTTTGAGTAGACACAGTGGTCTGCTGGGTTCTGTGTGAAGTTATCATCTATTAGACATGTGTGAGGCATCTCATTCCAATTACGCCCCGACTGTTTCAGGCCATAAATGGACTTCTCTAATTTACAGACTAGCTTCTCTCTCCCCTTTTCGTAACCCTCAGGTTGTTCCATGTAGATATCTCGATCGATGGGCGCATGCAGATAGGCTGTTTTTACGTCCATTTGATGTAATATCAAGTTATCTTGGGCTGCCTTCTGCATCACTACACGTACACTGGTCAGATTGGCTGTAGGTGAGAACGTCTCGCCATAATCTACCCCTGCCCTCTGACTATATCCTTTAGCCACAAACCTGGCCTTGTACTGATCATGTCCATCACTGTCCTCCTTAATCGAGTATACCCACCTACCTCCCACTGTCTTTCTGCCCTCTGGCAATGTAGTCAGGGTAAAGGTCTGGTTGTCCTCTAAGAACTCGATCTCCTCGTCCATTGCTCTTTTCCACTTTCCTGATTCAGTTGATGTCATGGCCTCTTTAAAGGTCAGCGGCACACCACAAACTGCTCGGTAGCAATAGTCTATACTAGTGAGTGTACTGTCATCCTCGTCACTATCTCCCCGAGTATAATCTCCCAGATACCCTGGTGGTTTACGCTCTCTGGTGGGATATTTCCCACTGTTTGAGGTCTGTGGCCTCACCCTAGGGTGCTTCTCGCCATCATCCTCTGGTGACTGTGGACCGCCAGTCTGTATGTCTGTGCTGAAGACAGTAGGCTGTGGTGTCTCTCTCTCCTCACCGTCTATTTTGGGGTCCAGCCCTAGCTCCTGAGTCTGAGTCTCGTTCTCGCAGGTTGTCTTTGTGACAAACTTTACCAGCCTGTGCTTTTGCACTTTCCCTTTACTGGGGTAGTAAACTAGAAAGGCGGGACTGCCTTTGTCATGCCCTACAAAGAGTCCTCTCTCACACCTAGGATCTAATTTACCTCTGTCCTGTTGGTAGGCGTAGCATCCTGACCCAAACTTGTGCATCTTGGCTAGATCACACTTTTTCCCTGTCAGTGCTGTATAAGGGGTAGTGCCTGTGTGCTTATTAAAGCACCGATTCCTAGTGTAGGCTGCTTCCTGAACGGCATAGTGCCAAAGGCTCTTAGGTAGGTTACTGTCAATAAGTTTACACCTGGCCATCTCGAAAAGAGTACGCCCTTCCCTCTCAGCTATCCCGTTCTGGTGTGGGGAGTAAGGACAGGAAGTCTCGTGTTTGATTTTGTTCCTTCTCAGTAGTGTCTGAAATTCTCTGTTAGTGAACTCGGTCCCGTTATCTGACCGAATGCACTTCACAGTGCCATAAGGCGCTACATCAGCCAGGAACTTCTCAGTGGCCTGAATCGCATCACTTTTTGCTTTGAGAAAGTAAACAAACACTGCCCCTGTACACACATCTGTGAAAGACTGCATATACTTGAAGCCATCTATTGATTCATTGTTTACTGGACCAGCTAGATCAGTGTTTACCAGTTCAAGTGGTGTCTTTACTTTGTCAGTTGGATCTTTGTTTCTCGTTTGAGTAAACTTCCCCTCTATGCACACATCACATTCTTTATCAGGTCTACGTTTAGCACCTTTAATGTGCATGCCTACTGTTACATCCTGCAATTTCAATATGTCTTCGTAATTAAAATGACCCATGATCTCATGCCATGTCTGGATATCATGGCTGACATTACACAGATCATTTTCATCACACTCTGTTTGCAAGTAGTACATTCTCTTACATACATGGATATTAAATCTTGTGCCATCCGGCACCACAAGAACATCCTTACCTTCATCAAAGAGTACCCTGGCACCACTAGCAGTGGCACACTTTACAGAGAAGAGTCCTTGGGGGAATGAGGGGATGTAGAGGGCGTTCTTTAACGTCACTGCACACCTGCGCCCCTCGCTGTCAGTGAGGCATACCTGTGCGTCTCCCCTGCCTTGCGCCAACCCGAAGGTACGCTTCCCGTCTGCCAACTCCATGCTGTGTCTCTCCGGCTTGAAGGTGCTGTCAAAGTTCTTGAATCGGCTCCTGTCATTAAGGATGTGGGAAGACGCGCCCGTGTCCACGATCAGTCCTTTTCTCTGGATCTGCAGCTGTTGCGCTGACCGGCTGGCATCTTCTGTCTGCGCGCTGAACGTGAAGTCTTCTTTTCCCGCTGCTCCCCGGGCGTCATCATCATGGGCACAAGCGCATTGAGAGCCCTGTCCACGCTCCTTCTTCCAGCACGCTTTGTCTGTGTGACCGGTGCTTTGGCAGAAACTACACCAGGCTTTCTTTGTGCAGTCACCCTTTCTGTGGCCCTTTTCTCCACATCGCCAACACACCCGGTCCATCGGGGGTCCGCTCTTCTTTAGCGCCGCCCGGGCTTTCAGCACTCTTCCTCCTGCCTCCTCGCCGACTGGGTCTGAATCTTCTGAGGCCTCAAAGTTGCGCAGCTTGGCCTTGAACTCCCCCAGCTTCATGTCCGCTGAACCATGAGTGACCATCAGCGTGAACGGCTTGTACTTTTCTGGTAGTCCCCGCATAACCATCGCCATCATCAGACCCTCACTTGGCGCTTTACCCGCACTCCTGAGCGCCGTAATGATTTGCTCTGCCCTGATAATGTATTCGGTTACAGTCTCTGTGTCAGCTTTCTTTAGCGAGGTAAGTGTTATGTACAGGGAGACAATCCGGGGCCTACCTTTGCCGATGTAATGTTCTTTTAACACTCTGAGACTCTCTCGGCCGTTGTTTTTAGTGTCTCTGAATATCAGTCCCAAGCTCGTATTGTCGAGTAAAGGCGCCAACGCGCAATATGCGTCAGCATTGAGCTCGTCATCTTCTGCCTGTTCGTCCGCTGACAGAGGTCCAGGAGGCTCGTTTAGGATTGTCTGCTTCAGCCCTACTCCGTGCATGCAGCACAACATCCTTTCTTCCCATAGCTCATACTCCTCTGCTCTCCCGTCGAACATGGGCCACTTGGTCTTGCTTCTGTTCGCCATGGCTTTTTGTGTCCGTAGCTCAGCTTAGCTCTCTTTTAGCCTAGCTTTAGCTTCCCGGTTCTCCCGTCGCTAAACTAGCTACTACCGGACTTGCTGTCCGCCGTCAAACTATTAGAATCGCGCGGTGCTGGGCCCATAACCTGTTAGCAGGATCACATTCTCACAGCGGAATGATAATTCCAATATGACAGACGATAACTTCTCTCTTTAGTCGTCTTACCGGCGTAGTTTATTGTAAACTGCGAACAGACACATTCTTCAAGAACCGAGTGCAGAGAGAGGGAAAACGGGGAGAGCACTCCCCCACACAGAGCCACAGACATGGCGCAACAGCGCCTACTTTGGTTCTAAACAGGTAACTACAGTTACATACAATCATACATATCAACAAATAGTATTAAGTACATTTATATCTGTATTAATTTGTTACCTTTTTTTAACAAGGCTAATGTCAAGCTTGATGCCTTTACTCACAGGGCAAAGTATACAGTTCATTCATTCAACAGTAGTATCGGATCGGTATCGGATATCGGCCGATACGCTCAGCACAGGTATTGGATTGGATCGGTAAAAACTGGATCGGTGCATCTCTAGTTTCCAGCGACCGGCGGGCCACTCCGAAAGCCAAATTGGTGAGATGTGGCTGGCGCTGATGTATGTGCTGGTGCTGCCGCTGTCTTATGAGTCTCCCCAGCTTCTCCATGCACGTCATAGTGATCATGGTCACGCAGGTCCAGGGAGCTGAAACTTCCATCCACAAGTGGAAAAATGGCAATGTTTGCTTGATCCGTCAAGAACAAACTGGGTATGTTGACGGTGGTTACCAGACCAATCGCACGCAGTCGTTAGTTCTATGGGGTGGGTAAAAAAATAAAATAAAGAGAGACTGGACCAAAAAAATCTAACACCACAACGTAGTCCGGCGGCACCTCTGGAACCGTGTTAATGCAATTTCTAGTGCTAGTGGCAGTGGCAGTGATTCTTCTGCTCTGTCTCTGTTCCCAAAAAGGATGCTGCTGCTGATCAGTGGCGTTGCAAGGGTCTTTTGGGGCTCCAAGCAAGAAATTTGTGGGGCCCCCCACCCCATCCAAGCACACAGAAAAAAATGGGGGTTTTGCACACAATTTCTGGGACATTTGATATGTATACTGAAAAAAAATAGATTAGAAGAGATTAGGGGTTCTCAAAGTGAGGTCCAGGGACCAACAGAAGTCCTCGAAAGCCCAGGCCTATTAATAATCGTTGTTGTAAATAATCTGACACCAACAAGATACATAAAATATGAACTTTTGTTTATTACAAAAAATACAAATCTGAACCAGTGGTGTCAAGAATAAAATGTAAAATGAAATTGCAACAATATTCCTTCTTGAATCTACGTGGATTTTTGTCTGTATTCTGGAGGGAAATTATCTCTTTCACCTGTATGGATCCCCTGTACGGGCCTACATTTATTAGCACTTAGGGCCCCCGGCCTCTAGGCCAACTTGGGGGCCCCCTAGAGGCCGGGGCTCCAAGCAACTGCCTGGCTTGCCTGTCCGCAAGCCCCGCCCCTGCTGCTGATGCTGCACAATGCCGGAGCTAAAGAGAGCGATGGGTGGGTGCGCGTCACCTGCTCGTCAGTCATTGGCGCAAACTTTTTGGAGGTTTGCTGCCATGGGAACCGGATGTGGAAAATACTGCGAAGATAAACCTCCGTAAATCGTCAGACGACGAAGAAGAAATTTTTAAAAAGTAGAAGAAGATAGACTAATCCAAGTTGGCAGTTGATGCAATGGCGGAGTCTAGGTTGTCACCCTACCGCGAAATAACTCAAAACATGATGCAAGATGGGCATTCTGGTGAAGATATTTCAAATTAACTTCGCTTTGAATGTGGAATGCATGTTCCTCTTCAATTTCAGACTGGACCACAGTATGGAAGGCGAATGATGACTGGTTACTGTAATATCATACAAATATGTCAACAAACACGGACACGACTGTATTTCAGAGTTCTGTCTTTACTCCCCGACTCTTCCTCACAGCTCCCAACAGGTCTATCATTACACCACACTGTTACCATACTCCACCTAGTGGTAGGAGTCATATCCATACATCACATTTTTCCCCTTAAGATAATACATAACTCGACATTTCTACTCAATGACTTATCATTTGACAGTTTAGCAAGGTCAAAACCTGGCTTGAAACACATTAATTAAAACATCATGAAATACTGTTATTAATGCACTTTCTCATAGTATATATATATATATATATAATTCAAAACTGTGCAGCGTCTGATTTCAACTGAAATTTACTTTACCCATCACAAGTAAGGCACATATCAACTTGAATTCAGAACATCAAATACTTAAATTAACTTAAAGTGCTTCAACTACACGAATCAATACTTCAAATAAACTTGACCAAACTTTTTTTTTTTCTTACGTGATTCTCATGACACAATTAAATGCTGTCTATCACTGAGAATAACGTTTTGGTGGTCTAAGTGGTCTGCCACACCTTGACCTTTTGACTGGCTCTTCTCTGTTCACAGTTGGGGTCTCAGTCACTTTTGGTGGTGAAGTTCACTGATGAATGCAGTGGTGACTGTGCATTTGATGGCAAGGGCCTATCAGTCTCTGCAGGTGTACTGGTGACTGGAGACAAGTCCTCCATATCTACCGACCCAACTCTTCCTCAAAGCTCCCAACAGGTCTATCATTACACCACACTGTTACCATACTTCACCTAGTGGTAGGAGTCATATCCATACATCACAGTTACCTGTCTTCAAAAGAAATCAGAGCATCTGAGGGGCGTGTTGATAGTATTTTGAGACAAGTTAACCAGCCATATCATGCCGATCATCATCTGGTAGGTGTTATGAAACGCTAATTGTAGGCTTTTCTTCTACTGCAGGTGGCCACTGTGAGAATACCATAATTTTTTGCCAAATTATAGAGATCGAGGAACCTCAATCCAGTGCCGTACAGTGCCGATTACATGGGTCACGAACTGCACTTGGATCAGAATGAAAAGTTGGTGATGTTTGGTGTGACACATGTCCTATCTGTAGGTGGTTTCTCCAGCAAAATTGTCAGCCATTCCACTATGCCTGTCAAAAACAACCTGACAATATATCAAGATGTGTTCAGGTAACTTTGTGGGCTCTCTGTTCCATAATATCTGTTCCATAGACATTGTCCAACTACGTCATCTAAAGAGGGGTACGCATAGAGATTTAATCGGGCTGTTTGTGCCCCGATTTCCCTCCTTCCCGACCAAGGACGACCTGATTATGTCTTGTAAGACAATCCTATAAGATGATCCTGTGGTCTGATGTGTGTTAAAAGTTAATTTGTTACTAAATCGGCTCCGAAAAGAGTCAGAGCCAACATTCTAAAAATGTAACTTATCCAATATATACTAGAACTCCTCATGTGTGTGGGGGGAGCTGACTGAGTGAGGACTCCCTGAATTTTGACATGGAACGGAATCTAGCAAATCATGAAGCAGGATGGGGAACAAGGAAGTTGAGTAAGTTGCTCACTGTGACACCTGTGTTTTCCAGAAGTGCTGTCTTGCAGTACGGAATGTGGGACCAGATCCGAGTAGACCATGGAAAAGAGTTCTACTTGACCCCTTTCATGCAGGAGAAACTGGCAAGCTACAGAAATAACACGGTGAGGCAGCCATATTTGCAAACATTGTCAACACGTGTGAGTTGCCCTATTGTCCTCTTAAGCAGGGTAGAAGCTGGGATAAAGAATATTTTAAGATTGAGAAATTCCTATCTGTGTACCCTGCTTTATAAGACATATAATAATCGGGCATTTGCCGTCCTTGGTTGTGGAAAACATTGACGAAAACAGCCCGATTATATTATGTGTATGCCTCGTTACCCGAATCACTCATCTGCTAGCTGATACTAATGTCTCTGACAAGAGCAACATGATATGGTCAGACACCCATAAGAATTGTGCCATGGCTGGAGCTGATGGGTATCATAAACTCAAGCAAACTACTCTTCTCTGGAAAACTGCTAGCCCTTTCCTCATCAGTCGAAAACATGCATTAATAGTCAAGCTAATGTAAAAATACAGAGCAAATTTTAGGGAAAAAAATAATGATTTTAATGGTTAATTATCATTAGGGTCAAGGCAGTTTATGCTGTTGTCTTCAGTTCCCCTCCTTCGTCTTCTGCTTGGGAATCCTGCTTACCATGCGTAAAAACTACCAAATGAATCCTTTAGAGCAGGGATGGGCAACTTAAATGATGGGGGGGGCCACAATTTTTCTTAGACATTAACAAAGGGCCACATAGGACTGCACACTTAACCAGATATGAAAACTGCTGTTTCAATTATGTTTGTATATATGTTTATTGACAAAACATATAGTGCACAGTAACTTGGCATGTTTCATACTCAAATGCATGTATAACAGTTGTACTCCACTCCTCCTAAATAGGAATACAAAAGGTTTGAAATAAACAAAGAAGAGCGACTTACTGTGATTTGTGTAACTCCCAAACGAAATTCCCTTCTTGTTGCGCCTAGCTTGAAAAAATGGATCTAACTGCAGATCGCAGAGCTCCAGCTGCAACTCTGAAGATTGCTCACTGATAGCAACGGAGAGGGGGTCCACATGGCACAATGTCTCTTCCTCATTAGTTGGGAAGACCCAGCGAAGAGGGATAGTTGGAGGCGCAATCTAGTGGCCAGCTGTGTCATTTATAATTTTCAAAAATTAATCTGAGGGCCACTTCAAGTGAGGGCACGAGCTGTGTGCGGCACCTGGACGGCCGGTTGCCCATCCTATTCGGGATTACTATTAGCTGCAGGTAATAATTGTCATAATTGAAAGTAAATTTAACTTTATATTTTTGCTCTTTTGAAATTCCAGAATCATGTTGTTGAAAGGATGTGGCCAGAGGTCAACAACAGTGTAAAGTACCCACTGAAAAGGGCTCTCATCCACCTCGCAGACCAGCAGGAACTTGACATGGAGGACAACTTGACATGATATTGTGTCTCCACACTTACATGTCAGGTAGCAGAGATTAGACTTGGCCGAAAGGTGCAGTCCTGGAATGCACACAGGCTCCAAGGTTAGCATACTGATTTATACATTTTCTTTCAAGCCTACAATTATTGTACAACTCTATTATTAATTTATTCCAGAACTTGTGTGTGTATGTGTCTGTCTGCTGACTGTCTGTCTGTCTGTTTGCCTGCCTGTAAAACGGCTGTTCTGATTATATACGGTAGATGCTCATGTAAACACCAGATTGGAAGAGATCATGTCATGTGAAAACAGTTGATCTGAGATCGTAAATTGGAATAATTTCGCTTGGAATGAGAAAAGGTCTGCATGCAAACCAGGCTATTGAGGTGGATTGATATGCATGATGGTGATATGCTAATTACCCAAACCATATCCCGTGATGATTTGTGTTTCCATCTGCTTATTTTAGGCAAGGGTGTTCCAAATCAACTGGCCTTGGGTGGATGCCCAAAGAAACTGCCGGCAGATTGTTTGCCAGAGGCTGCAGAAGCTGCACAAGCTTACCACCAGGAAGTGAGGTCATCCCTGACACAAGTCTCCCTTATCGGGAGAAACCCGTTCCCCACAGTTGAGCGACAAACAGCAGCTGAAAATGAATTTGCACGGCAATACTTAGACATTTCCAAACTCTTTGACAATGCTGTGAACAACAATCCAACCTGTTTTCAAAATGGAATTAAGGACCTCATTAATATTGTAAAAAGATATGTGTAGGGAGAGCCGAAACGTCTGATCTGTCAGATTTGACACATCAATGTTTTCTAAATAAAAATAAGTGTACTTTTTCTCAGGATAAATGAAACTATGGTTCATTCTGTTAGGCTATATATCCTATCTGAGACAGCACTGGTTACGAATCTTTTGTCCCTAATTTAGCTCCATATTAATCCAGATCCATGTTTCAAGCACTTGGCTGTCTGTAAGGGATGATTGATGGCGACGTTGAGTCATGGCGACACCTGCTGGTTCTTTTAAATATCTACTTTCAGCGTGCCTCGTCGGTCTTGTCTTGTGTGTTTAATAGCCGATAAATATCTCTCTCTTATTCAATCAATAAATAGCCTACTTCCGTGTAAACCCTGTACTGCGTACACTACTTGATTTGATTTAGAATAATTGCATCCGGGGGCAGGCAGTACAACGAAAGTCAGATTCTCCATGCCTGCCTGCGCGGGAGCTTTATTGTGAACGATAGGACCCTGATTTTGAAGGGCACCGCACTGGCGGGCTTCGAAGCCCCGCCCACCAACGAAACGAAATATGGAGTGTTATTTTAATTTATTTAGCGAAATGGTAAAAATTAAAATTAAAAAAAAAGGAAAAAACGAGCCGTTTCCCGTTTTTTTGCTCAAAACGAAAAAACGAACCGTTTTGGGTTTTTTATGTTTTGTTTTTTCGCTAAACGGAAAAACGACAAAAAAGCTTGTTTTTTTTGTTTTTGCTCGTGCCTTTTAAAGCCAGGACACGGACTGATAAAACGTACACGGACTGATAAAACGTACCTTGGTCATCTCGTCTTGATCAGGGAGAAAACACATCTTTATGCTATTTTATCAATGTCTCAACAAGAAAAAGCCTTGCCCAAAACCCAGTTAAGTATTAATTGTGTTGCATAAAACTGCAAGAGTAATCTTTCATAATAGATTATTTAAAATCCATCAATTCATGAGGAAAATAACACGATCTAAGCTTCTGGAAAGTCAGTATAGCCATATGAAATTTTGAATCACCTTGACCCAGAAAAGTCGTTTCAAATGTAGAATTTCTTCTGAACAAAAGCAAGATTGAATTTTGAATGTTGCCAGCAGAGAGAACACGTACTGTCAGCTTCACAGCTTGACGTCATTATTGAAGCGGAAGTTCTTGAGGTTATGAACTGTTCTGTCGCTATACCAGTAGGTGGCAGTAGTGTTTAAGGTTGTGTGTCATCCTGAACATAGGTAGAAGAGTCCGGTGTGCAAGCCTCATATATACAACGGCTTGGTTCCTTTGGGACATCTCCACATGGGGTAGCTGCAGGGTTGGTACATCTGAGGCGCATATCAACCGTTTCACCGTCGGTTGGTTCCAATCTGGCAAACTGAGGGCGGGGGCTCTCCATGGCAGAGTGACGTCGTCTGTGTCGGTGTTTCCAAGACTGGGGCTGGAGAGAAATGACAGTTTTTTAGATTGAGGAGTGTGAATATAGCCAGGCAGCTGCCGCTTTGGGCACACGTCGATCTACGCTCCAACCGCGTAGCGAAAGTAATGCATCTCTTCAACTAACTTGACAGCCCACAAACACCCTACTCCAAATAAAACTGTTAATAACAAGGGGATACAGTACATTACATTAATTCAACATACTGAAATGCACATGCTTCCTACATTGTAATAACCACTTTTCTGTAGTGGAGTGTGTGACTGCCTTGGGGACCCTTGTGGTTTTACCATTAGTCCAATACATACCTCCTGCGCTGCACCCTGTAAAATCTCTGATTCATATGTCTGACCGTTTGTGACGCCCCAAGATGTTCAGACCCCACAGCATGTCTGTGCATGTCCTCCGACACCAACCCATGCAGGTTTTTCCACTGGACGGTGGTCAGCTTTTGCTGCTGCCTCCATTCAGACAAGTCTGCCATCTGCAGCTCCTCCACATGTTGCACTGCAGCACAGCCAATGAGCACCGCTCTCTTCTTGGCCTCTGTCACATTGCTGACACGCATCAGTAGCACGGATGAGTAAGATCAGAAGCTGGCTTTGGATGCAAATTCAAGCCTTTGCCACGGAGGACTAGTGGCATATGTGGCAAACGGTGGTGCATGGTTGGTCAGGATTTTAACAGTATCTCTGGCAAGCATCTCTAGAGGGAGGGAGCGAGAGTGGGTCCCGACTGTCCTCTCTGCGGACCCGACTGTCAGTTGGGCTTCTAAAACCCCGCTCGCCTCGAGCTCGGCGGATGGTGGCAGACCCCGCGCAGTGGCAAATTCGTGCAGCGCAGTCCCACGCGAGGCCAGGTTGGAAAATTGGGGCACCAGGGCGCACCGAAGTGCGCAGAGACGGGCCTGGCGGCGGAGCAGGGGGAGGTGTAGACAGAATCAGATGGCGTATTGAAAAATTCGTGCCCGTCAGCAGCGCGAAGAGGTGCGCTGGAAGCTCGCCGATCCCAACCTGGTCAGCTATGGGCGCAGGCGGAGCGCAGTTGGTCAAGTGTCAAATTGGTGAACCGGCGGAGCCGTGCGCGCATGTCACCAATAGCTCACAGGCATGTTTCCACAGAGTCAGGCACATTTCAGCGCAGTAAATTATCGACAACAACCACTATTCAGTGCAACTACACGAGTCAGCACATACATTGACATCTATATTGATATATTTTGATCTGTCTTATCCGATGACAAAACAAGCTTGGCACGCAAAATGGTAACTCAACCTGACCACATTAACACTGCTGAAACCTTGATGTAGACGCACGAGGCAGTATGGGTAAAGACCTTGTTTCTACAGGAGGTAGCGCCTCGCTGCACAGCTCTGTACCTAAATGTGAGTATTTGCGTCTACATCCGTTTATACACTTTTGGCGATCAGTACCTATCCGCATTAAATATCTCAGAAGTAGTCACACATGATGGTGTTTGCAAGATATCTACCCCCCCCCCCTCTCTTTTTTTCTTCCTCCTCGCTGCGCGGTGTCAGGGGAATCACTCGGTCTGGTCGGTTCACCTCCTGCACCTGGACCCGGACACGACTCTGCTGTCGCCGTCCCCCCACCTGGGACCCAGTCCTCCTCATCCTCCCTCCTGCAACAATAAAAGACACTTTGATTAAAAATAAACCGTTTTTCTAATGTTTTTATATGTTGAAATTCTGTCAATATTCAATCGGGAGTCAGGCATACATATCAATATTATGATACTCAATTGCTTGAACCAACAAATCTTAAAAGGAAAAACATGAAAACAAAAAGCGTGATGCTTCCTTTATGCACAGCTGGTTCCCAATTCAATCCCGTTACGGAATGGCATTTTTTGTTTATGTTGTGATTTGTGCACACAACCCACTTTTGTTGTTGCCCAGTTGCATCATGGCGAAGGATGTGGGTGTTCGCTCGCAAGAGCACACATTCGTCCACATTAATTTGCTGGAGCTGCTTATGGTGTCGATCGGACACTGCGATTTGCTCCGCTGTTGCGGGAGCATCACTTTTTATTTCGCACGAACAAAAAGGCAACAGCTGTACTGTCGACATACTGTAAACTTGATGTGTATGAATATCCTCAATAGTTGTCCACCCACGCGGCGAAAGTAATATGTCTTCAACTCACTCAACATGTCACACTTCGAGAAAAAAATAATAAACAGAACAAAGAGAGTTCAAGTCACGGTCAAAATGCCACAGATCAAACGAGATCGATCAGAGTCAGAGGGTAAAACATCAAAGAATAACCGCATGATATCAAAACAATTTTTGGCGGGTGGCTTTTGTTTATGGTTTCAGTAAAGAATGTTTACACACGTGCAGTAGCCTCAAAGGTGTAGATGTACATGGCTTCATTGGCTGGTTGTTTCATCTGCAATGGACACTGTGGAGTCTGATACACCCTAACAAATGATGTGCTGGCTCTACTTAAAAAAATTGAGTTTCCTTTTTGCCTGGACTTTTTGAGTTATTTCAACACAGCTAGTATTGAGTACATGACACAAGAATTCTCCATTTAGGCAAACTTAAATTTTTTGGTACAAGCAACATGATTTGCGTTGTCCACTACAAGCAGTTTTAAGTTGGACCAACTTCATTTTAATTGTGATGAAATTACTTATTTTAGTTGTACAAACTTATATATCTTGCTTTCATTCTACTCAAAATTTCCATGCAAAAAGATACCTTAATTTTTTGTAGTATGAACTTAATTTTTCAAGTCAGACCAAATCACACATTGAAATTGAAGCCTATACCTTTTATTCACAGTTGGCAACAAAAACAGGACCAAATGTACAAAATAGCATTGTACTCAAAATATGTGCCCTTCATAAAAGAAACCTAACATAAAATAGTCACTTTACAGTGTAAACAATACAATAAATTAGAACAACCTTTTATAATGTCTGACACAGAAAACACATTGAAAGTCATTTGATAAAGGAATATCAAAGTGGGAAAAAAAAAAGTGCAGCATCTCAATTTCAGAACAACTTGACTTCTCCAACTTAACAATTTGTCCTTATAAGCAGCTTTTTTTTAGCACCATCACCTTTGGACTTGCTTTGAGATCATCCAACTCGAGGAGTATCTTTTGAAACACTTCAAAAGTACCTTTTAGTTGTTTTGGGTAGCTGCGGTTCGGGGCGTATATCAGCCCCATCAGCAATGCACAGGCTGTGGGAACGTCCACATCTGGTAGTACCTCCATTCCCTCCAGGACGATCTTTGCGCTGGATGGAGGTGTGCCAGCTGCTGTTGTAACAATTTTCATCACTTCGCCCGTGATATCCCCTTCACCATCCTGGTAGGTCAGAATCAGGAAGATGTTTTAGGATTTGTGGTGCCACATGACACATAGATCAAAGTGCATATTTTACAGACATAGTACCACAGTTATCTACTAAAAGAAACAGATACTAACTGCCCTATGCTGCTCATGCGCAGCTCCGTTTATGTGTGTATGTGTGAGTGTGTGTGTGTTTGAACTACATGTTTGAATTGTACCATATAAATAAAGAAGAATTTGAATGTGAATACTCTGTTTCTGAACTCAAAACATAGTGCTGTGTAGTAGTAATTTACCTCCTCTTTGAGGAGCTCAGTCTCATCCTCCCTAAGATACAGCATCAATCCACGAATGGTAACCTCCCTCCTGGTCTCAGCAGAATTGTTCTGTGAATAAGAAAAAGAATGCTGAAGATGTGTTTTTGATCATTATATAAAAAGGACAGAATGATAAGGTTATGAGGCCTAATGTATACCATCCCACGTTGTTTAGTTCTAATTCATTTTTCATTAGACTAAGCCATGAACAATAATCTGAAATAATATTCTCGAAAAGAATTTGAGCTGTAAACAGCCCTTACACATCTAGAAGACAATAAACAATCTTACAGTTGATTATACAATTATTCAGTCATGTTCAAAAATCTAACATCATCTACTTGAAAGTAACTTCATTTTATTTACCTCTAGGAGGACTTGATGTAATTGCTGGATCCTCAATTTTGCTGCCCCACCTCTGGATAACAGCACTGACATCATTTTGGGAGAGTAGTGGTCCAGCTTCCTCATAAATGTGGTCTCCAGGCTGACAATAGTGGTCGTTCTTAAATTCTTCGTTTATCTGAGCAAAAAAAAAAAAGGCACAACATGCAAACTTAGAAAATCTACTCCAATATAACAAACTTTTAATTGTCTCAGGGATTGTCTCTTTTTGCAACCTGTTGAACCGTGTGCCAAAAGATTTTGTGGACAAAATGATTGCAAACTACTGCAATGGAAAGGCTAGCTAAAAACTGCACATTTGTGATGTTGCTGCTCATAATTGTATGCTCATTCCTGTCTCATCTGAACAATTTTCGATTCATTGGCAAAATGAATCAGTACTCACAACTGCTCACTTACAGACCAAACCAGTTATACTGTAATTAAACCTACCACAGTAAAAGGAAGCTTGACAAATGCTAATGTTAGACTCGATAACCTACTTCAGCTCTGTGCATTTCCCACTGCTGCATCTATTGTTATCAGAGGCGCTGGCATGTCCGATGACGCCAAAGGTTATTTCAGTTGTCTGTAAAATGAATCAAAATTGTACTCACCAAGTTGTAGAAGTTATTTCCACTGCTGGTCTTACACACGGCTGCAGATGTCAGGACCGTCTTGCACTTGCATTTTTGTCGAACAGGACACGCAGATTTTTAAGTTGTACCAACTGAGTGTACTTCTATGTTCTGTTAGGGCAGAAATATTTATTCAAATTCAGTGTAATATTGAGTTAAGGCCATTTTATTGATCTCAATTTCGACTAAATGATAAAATTAAGTTATCAACTCATTATTATGTGTTCAAGTAACAAACTTATATTTTTAATGCAGAATAGGTTCTTGATTTTGAGCTGTATCTACTAACCCCATGAATCATTTTTTAGAGTGTAGGTTCTTTTGTTGGCAGCAAAATTGTAAAGCCCTAGTACCCCCTGACAAAACCACAGGGCCTCAAAATTTGCCCAAAGATGGATATTTCTGAACTGAAAATATTTTCAAATTTGACAGGGGGGGAAAAAAAGGTATGGGATGGTAACATCTGAATTTAATCCAAAGAAAAGTACAAACAAATGCGAGGACTTTCCAAATACAATGGTATAAAACTGGTTTTCTGATTGGAAGTTGTGTGTAAGTGTGATTTATGGACCAGAGGTTGGGGGACACAGGTGGTTTGAGTACTGGTGTTTGCGTGTGTGTATTCCGTGCGTGCGTGCGTGCGTGCCTGTGTTTATGTTTATGAAGACGCGTTCACCAGCCATGGCACACATTCGTCCACAATAACAAATAATACATTAAAAAGTAAGATAATCAAACATGTATCTCTTTGCCATTAAATATGAACTCAGCATTGTTGAGTGTCTACACTTGTTAGGTTTAATATAATAATAATAATAATAATAATAATAATAATAATAATAATAATAATTATTATTATTATTATTATTATTATTATTATGAGAAGAAGAAGACAATTTCCAAGATCATTCAGAGCTCTTGATGGGGAGGATTTTTAAGTGCATACGTCTTGGATGTATTACAGAAATATGAATGTCCTGAAATTTTAGTCGCTCAAACCCACGCTGGCGCTGAAGTGATAGCCTCGGACAGTGGCGGTTCTAACGCCGAACAGTGTTTTTCAAAACTGTTGAAGGGCTCTCAGCATTTTCACCAAGTCCACTAAGGACACACATCTTCTGGATGAGACAGCGAAATTCCCCGAGCGTCAGCTGTGAGGTGGAATTCAAACTCCAGACTGGTACAAACTATGATCCAACACTTACCAGATCGCTGTAAATTTTTCCGGACGATAGTGGAGAACTCTGATGAATGGCACAGTGAGACCATCGCTAGGGCCTCTCGTGTTGATCTCTGGCATCCACCTATCTTCTACTGGTGGCTTATGATGACATATTTAACCCTCAGGTAGTGTGTTACACTTTTAGACTGTTAAGTGCATTACATGTACACATCAAGCTAAGCTATGAGAAATATACACAAATATCAAATTGTACTTTCATTGGGCTCATTTTTTTCATCTACATCTGACCTAATTATTGACGTAAAATGTTATTCAATATTTAATGATTTTAACCCTTTCTCTGCCAGGCCATTGCCATGATGCCACAGTGTTTTTTTGATGAAAAAAAAAACAAATGAAAAAAGGGGATTATTCTCAATAAACTACCTGTAAACTTGAGTTTTTTTATGCTGAATTACAGCCTGGGATATATCAATGATCAGCAGCAACATTGAAATTTGCGGTCATCTCCGGGACGACCCTTTTTTGGCCCAGATTTCTCTCTGCTGTGCAGATGAACAACTTCCACGCATATCACACGTCGTCAAAACATCTTTACGAAAACAGCGTTTGAAGGCATAATATCGGAAAAGGCAGTCATTTCAATATGAAAACCAGTCTGATTAAAATGTTGAATCAGTTGAAATTTAGTATTGCCACATGAAAGTTTGAATCACCTTGTCTCGATACTGGAGAAAACACATCTTTACGAAAACAGCTCTATCAGAGCGAGAAACAGCTTTTGGGGGAATAATATTGGAAAAGGCAGTCATTTCAATAGAAAAACCAGTCTGGTTACATTTTGATGTTGAATCAGTCGATCTTATTGAAATGTAGGATTGCCACATTAAAGTTTGAATAACCTTGTCTCAATACTGGAGAAAACACATCTTTACGAAAACAGCATTTTCTGAGTGTGAAAAAGCGTTTAAGGGCAGAATATTGGATCATGCAGTGATTTCAATAAATAAACCAGTCTGATTAATTTTTGATGTTGAATCAGTCTATGTTATTGAAGTTTAGTATTGCCACATGAAAGTTTGAATCACCTTCTCTCCATACTGGAGAAAACACATCTTTACGAAAACAGCATTATCTAAGCGCGACAAAGCGTTTAAGGGCAGAATATTGGATCATGCAGTGATTTCAATATAAAAAGCAACAATATTCAATTTTGATGTTGAATTCGTTTATTACATAATAATTTAGTATTGCCACTTGAAAGTGTGAATCAATTTGTCTCGATGAGGGAGAAAACACATCTTTACGAAAACAGCATTATCTAAGTGCGAAAAAGCGTTTCAGGGCATAATATTGGAAGAGGCAGTCATTTCAATAGAAAAAGCAGCATTATACAATTTTGATGTTGAATTAGTCTATCTTATTGAAATTCAGTATTGACACATGAAAGTTTGAATTACCTTGTCTCAATACTGGAGAAAACACATCTTTACGAAAACAGCATTATCTGAGTGTGAAAAAGCTTTTGAAGGCAGAATATTGGATCATACAGTGATTTCAATAGAAAAACCAGTCTGATTATTTTTTGATGTTGAATCAGTCTATGTTATTGAAGTTTAGTATTGCCACATGAAAGTTTGAATCACCTTGTCTCCATACTGGAGAAAACCCATCTTTACGAAAACAGCATTATCTAAGCGCGACAAAGCGTTTAAGGGCAGAATATTGGATCATGTAGTGATTTCAATATAAAAAGCAACAATATTCAATTTTGATGTTGAATTCGTTTATTACATAATAATGTAGTATTGCCACTTGAAATTGTGAATCAATTTGTCTCGATGAGGGAGAAAACACATCTTTACGAAAACAGCATTATCTAAGAGCGAAAACGCGTTTGAGGGCATAATATTGGAAGAGGCAGTCATTTCAATATGAAAACCAGTCTGATTAAATTTCCATGTTGAATCAGTCTATCTTATTGAAATGTAGTATTGCCACATGAAATTTTGAATCAATTTGTCTCGATACTGGAGAAAACACATCTTTACGAAAACAGCATTATCTGAGCGTGAAAAAGCGTTTGAGGGCAGAATAT
>CAESWR010002182.1:8893-25436 GCA_903171835.1 Mullus surmuletus
GGCAATCAAAAGTCTCTCCAAGTACCTGTGTGTGTGTGTGTGTGTGTGTGTGTACGAGTGGATAGGTAAAGTGGAGGCTTGCTCAGTGGCAATGGCAATCAAAAGTCTCTCCAAGTACCACTGTGTGTGTGTGTGTACTAGTGGATGGGTAAAGTGGAGGCTGCAAGACAATGCAAATGAAATTAAAATTATATAATACACACAGCAGATCTGTTCATTATCTTAGTAGGTCTACTACAGTGCATGCAACCGCATCTGATTTGCACTGGTCTGGCATGTTGTTAGTGGCTTGCACATGTTGTTATAATTACTACTGTGTGTCTGTTTTGTTGTCTTGTATGTGCAGTCCATTGTTCCTCTATGTTATGTTATATAATGTGATGTCATGTGTGTGCAATTTATGTCTGTGCTAAGTGTCCTGTATGTTTTTTATGCGTAGCCCGTGACTTTACCTGCCCAAGACAATTTTCCCCTTGTGGGACATTACAGTTTATCTTGTCTTTCTCTTATGTTATCTTATTAAACCTCATTGTTCTCAGACGTGGGGACAATGACGTTTGTAGAAGCAGACGTCAGGGTGGCACAACCACAGTCAATGTCACTATTGTGTGAATATGGTACATTACAGTGGCGTAACTATAATAGGTGCAGCAGGTGCAGTCGCACCAGGGCCCACGACATCCCGGGGCCCGTCGCTACCCCCGCCCTGCCTTTTTTTTAACCCTAGGCTATTGGGGATTGCATGATTAATGATTTTATTTGGTTTCTGCACAGTTGAATGAATTAGGCTAAATTAAGTTTCGTTTCTGCGCAGTGCGAGTTTATAAGCAACCAATCTACGCCTGCAGTTTCAGCAGAGGGTTGTAGAAGTTTCAGCACATTGAGTGATCCCATGATTCCATGCAAGTTAATGGTAATGCAGTAATATTAGATTACACTGGCCTGAAGACTATTAATACATTTTTTTTTATGTTTTCACATGCAATGGATCCTATAGTCGTGTGTTTTTTATTATGTACCTGTAACTAGCCTACTAAACTACTTCGTTTCCCCAGGTCCTTTGCAGAGAATGCATCGGAGTGCTCTCTTCTAAGGAAAACTTGCATGCCCTCGACGTGGCCATTCTCAGTCCCCCTATCTGTTCGCAGCCGCTCCGGACAGCCCCCCACACGTTCGATGCACTTGGTGTAATATGAGGCAATGACTTTAGGGTCATTGTTGGTGGTATACGCCTCCATCCACAATACATACCGACTGTAGCCATCAATGCATCCGTTAATGCAAATTCCAAATGGCTTCAACTTATCGTATGAATCCATGTGCCACATTGCGTTAGGCCCCGGGGTTGTGTACTCACCCCGCCTCAGACGACGTGCCAGTCTAATTTCCACCCCACGAGGATCAAGTGCCTTGAGTATCAGCCTTATAGTCCTTTGAGACACCACAAACCCCCTCTGGATAGCTCGTAGGTGTAGCCAACGATACCCCTGCATCTGTCCATTCCCATGCAGTTCCTCCTGCACGAAGGCTATTACATTGTTTATGTCCGACTGATTTCGCCTCCTACACAGTCCAAGTTCACGACACCGCCTCTTCAAGGTCCGAATAGAAATCACAATACTGTGATTCTGTGCTAAGACTGCAAGGATCTCTTTCTTAGATAATCCAATCTCGAAGTAACATTTAATTAAATCCTCAATTTCAGCAGCACTATGCCAGGACACGAAGTCTGTCAGCTCCAGCTCTGAATGACCTGGTTCTTCCTGGTAGCCTACATTTCTGACTTTTTTCTCGAAAATTTCGACTTTTTTTCTAAAACCTTTTGACTTTATTTCTAGAACCTTTTGACTTTATTTCTCGAAAATTTCGACTTTTTTTCTCGAACATTTTGAGTTTTTTTCTCAGAGATTTAGAATAAATATATTACTCCGTGGCCCTAATGCTCTTCCGTATTTGCCTGACCTAATATTGCAGGTCTTGTGCACAAAAGGGGGCTTGAACAATTGATAGCTATATTAATAATAATAAATTGAAAAATTGAGCGATATTTATTATTGAAAATTAATAATTGGGAGATTATCACTTCATTAATTAATAAATTTTAATAAAATTGATAGACTATCAATTTATGCAAATTGGTGCAAAGACCCTCTTTCACCAGCTTGTTATGAAGAATGTACACAAACACAGGACAACTTCTTAATGAATAAAGAACAGGTTTATTAAGATGTACAATCGATTACTCAACACACCTTCAATATCCCTGATTCCTACAATCTAATCTACAATAACAAACAATCAAACAATCATAAGGGAAGTGTGTGTGTGTGTGTGTGTGTGTGTGTGTGCGTATGTGCGTGACGGGGGTGTGCGTGGTAGAAGGTGTCTCTTCTGTACCGCCCCCCTTTTTGGAGGTGGGATCTCGCTGCCGCGAGATTTGAAGTTGGAAGGGAGTCTCGTCCGCGCGGCGTGAGATCTGGAAAGGAAGATGGGAGAGAGAGAGAGAGAGAGAGAGGGGAGCCGCTGGCTCAGCGAAGGAGCAATCACGCTCTATCACACAGTAGTACAGGGCAGACGTGGATCTGCCTCTGATCACTGGTTCTCTCAGATAGAACGTGATGTACTCACTTCGAGCACAACATAACAGTCAGCAGGGCGGCTGGAAACGAAACGTACGGATCGCTCGATCCGTAGGCAACAAGCGTACAACACAATAAACTATCTAGCTCTGCCCAGACGTAAGCCTCTTACTGTGATGGGGGAGCTGGTTCCTTCGGGCCGGATGTGCAGGGCGGGGGAGTCCACTTCTTCGCCTCCGTGCAGAATCGATGCTGTTTCACATGTTTTTAGCGGTAGCAACAAAAGGGGGGAATAGCTCGGTGTCCGGTTCGGGTGGAGCGTGGAGCCGCTTCTTCACCTCCAGGCGACACACAGCTGCTGTCCTCGCAGTGCTGCGGGAGCAGAAAGGGGCTTTTTCTCTCGGACCGGCTTTGCGGGTCGGAGGAGCCCGTTGCTTGGCTTACGTGAGCGGTGCGGCGCGGATCTTCGTCTGGGCCGACGGGGCAGCGAGTCGATCGTCTTTCAGGAGGGATCCGGGGGCGGCGCTTCTTCCCGGCGCGTTGCGCGGCTTAGCTTCTTCGCCCGGGACAGGGGGGATCCCGTCTCGTTGCGTGAGATCGGGACTTCGGCCGGTTCTGTGTGTACCTTGGCTGCTTCCTCGCGACGCGATGCTGCTTCTACGGCGGGACACGTGGGGCGAGAGATGGCGGATTCTTGATGACATCCACACCGTATTTGCAGCACCTTGGAGCGCGTCGGAGAGTGGGAAAGGTGGAGGAGGAGGAAGAGTGGGGGAAGAGAGCGAGTCGGAGGTAGCATTGGTATTTTATACCTCCCGGTGACGTATGGGGATTCCCTGCTGGTGTGGGGCGTCACAGCCGAATCGGCGGTTGTGATTGGCTGTGAGGCGGGAGCGCAAAGGATGCTGGGAAATTGAGTTTTTGGGTTGGATTTTGGGTGTCGGCTGTTCTCCACGGTGGGGGGTCCCTTTTTTCTAGTGGGGCCTTGTTTTTCCACACGCGGTCGGCCCAACACAGCACTTGTTAGAATGTCAGAAGCACCTAAATACTTTGCTGGTCCACGTAAATTAAAGTTAGTTGCACCAGTAAAACCAATTTTAAAAGTTAGTCTTGAGCCATTGGAAAATTATGAACAACCAGCACTTCATAATTAACAATACTGCTATGTAGACTACATGATGGGTATCTTTTCTAATATTAGTTTATTAGAGTGTAAACTGAAATATTAGTGTATTTTACAGAGGAGGCACGAGACACATCTGGAGGAATACAGTCAATTGACTTCGACAGCCTGCAAGAGGCCATCAGAAGGTGGAACAGGCTTCAAGGCGAAGCAGCTGAAGCTGCTGGAGTCCAAGCAGGTGTCTCAGAAGACAGTTGATTGGGCTATCCTCCGCTTCATCGTTCATGGTCTCCAGTCCTTCTCCCTGGTTGAGAATCCATCCGTCCAAGACCTTATTGTAGAATTACAACCGAGTAGTGCTGTCATGTCCCGCATCTAAAATGACAGAACATCAAGAACGAAATGAAAAAGGTACCAACATTGCCACCACTAGGAGGAGCTTTATAGGTGTAACAGCCCACTGGCTTCATCCTTGCAGTTTTGAACGCCGTTCAGCTGCCCTTGCTTGCTGTCAACTAAGGGGCTCCCACACATTCGATGCCTTGGCACTCAGTCGCTGACAGGGACTAGTGTCTCTCGCACGCGCAATTAAAGTACAGTTTTTGCCAGAAGAGTAGTCATTTCACGTTGTTATGATGATATCGAGAAACTCTGGATTCTCTACCTTACCTTACTGATTGGCTATTCATTCAGCCGTCAAAACAGGGTCAAAATTCGTACTTGTAACTTCGTACTTGTAACTTATTCCCACAGATACAAATATGTTTTACACACGCACAAAGTGTTTTTACAACTTCAAAACTTTGTTACACACGCACAAAGTGTTTTTACACAGGCACAAAATAGTTTTACAACCACAAGACTTTATTACACATTTGAACAGCATTGTACAAGTACAGAATCTTTATGACCCTTATTTGATCCCATAATCCATCCATCGGTCAAGCCGCCTCATCTGGAGGTTCTCCAGCCCAGGCAGCAGTAGTAGGAGAGCGAGCGTCTGTACGGTCTCCTACAATCTCGTCGTCCCCCTCCATCTTTCTCCATCTTTGCCCTCAATCGCTGCGCCCCCTGTGCAGAATCTGGAGAGGCAACCAACCAAGGACCGCCACCTCCATCTTTCTGACGGCCAATGGCGATAGCACTTCTCCAACATTAAGCTCTGTGACGTTGTGCTGCCTGAGAAAGCTGAATCATCGTGAGAAGACACCATTTCATTTACACCCGTTCACTCTTTGAAATTTAGGGTTAGGGTTATCTTTTAATTTAAATTTTTTTTTTTACTTTTTCTACGTGTCGCGATTTTTTTCCCCTCCCTCTGTCGGCACAAAAGTCAGCGGTTGAAAATAAGCTATACCGCCGGTAGTATTCACTTATGTTGTAATAAATATATTTGTAGGTTGCTGCTATTAGTTGATAATAAGCTCTGTGTTTAACTATAAGTAAGTAAGAGCTGATGTATGTGCATAAATATATGTAGAACAGCAAGTTAGAAATGGTGCACATTGTTCATATGTGTGTGTTATGAACAAATATTAGCTGTGTAAATATTATAAATATTATTTTCCTGTGAATGACACATGGCTTCAAAACTACAAAAACATAGGCCCATGAGAGAGGAGAGGAGAGGAGAGGAGCAGGAAACTTGGACAGAGTGATGGATGTGCATCATATTAGATGTAAAGCTGTGACATATTTAAAGGGAACACATTCTTATTCACTGGGCATTTCTCCATCTGTGTTAATGTTTGACAAAGAGGAGAAAGGGTCAAAGGTCAGTGTTTGGAGGTGCACAGAGCTGTAACTGTGGTTTCCATGCAAAGAAGGTATCAGACGTCTCGTACAATTATGCTGGCTGGTGTTGAATTCTGTAGTATTACAATTTCCTCTTTTCTGTGAACCTGGAGCCTTCCAGTTGGCTCACTGTCTCAGAGCAGCCAGGACCTTCATCTGATGAGCCACGGCGGCCAGGACCCTCACCTGCACCTAGAAGGCCCATTTTGACTTTGGCATCAGTAATTAATGAGGATTTACTTACTTACTGATATTTATCTTAATAATCAACCATAGAAAATGTGATGCTCATTTGTTTTCTCTGTCAGTTGACATTACGAAGGAATGCGTCAGCCAAGGTAATGTAAAGACAATGATGCATACAGTTCATGTAACTATAGTGGGATTCATTTATTCATCATCATCCATGGTTATTCTATATTGTGAACTGTACCTTTATTCTCTCAGTCCTTCAGTGGGACCTCTGACGTCTCCAGCATCACAAGCCCCACCAAAAGAAGAGTGTCAGCACCTGGCCGCAGACCCAAGATGTTTCTTCAGACGGTTTCTCCTCTGTCTCTTCCTCCCTCTCCTGTTCCTGTATCAAGCCCAGCTTCTTCCATCCTACCCTCCACTGCTACAGTTGTAAGAAGATATTCTACTACACTTGAAACGGGAACTTTTCTTGAGTAGATTGGCATCATTCAAGGTACAAGATTCTTTATTATCATTGTGCATGCGTAACAGAATTTTGAAGATTTGGGTGGATAAAGTTCATCCTAGTGCACGGACAGGAGGTCTGTTTGATTGTTGGCAGGAGTGTGTGTGTGTGTGCGCCTATGGGCGTGTGTGAGGTGTGAATGCGTGTGTGTTTCACTGTGGGGGATGGGATGCCAAGTGTAAGACTACAGGGAGGCTTTAGGGAAGAAGTCTTGTCTGTCATGTCTGTGTCTTTATCTTTTGTTTTATATTATTTTTTAATTTTTCATAAATTAGAAAGTGTTATCTGCCACCACCTCCTCCTGTATGTCCTCTGGTACCCCCTCTGCTCCTCTCACCTCACCATTGCCTGAAAATGTAGAGATGCCACCTGCTTCGGACGCTGCCTGGCTGCCCACAAAACTCCTGAAGACTAAACCACCTCAAGATCAGAAGTGGATTTCAGCGGCTTTGTGGAAAAACCAGCGCCTGCGCACAGACCTGAAACTGTGGTTTGGGCCACCAGAGCCGTCCCTGATATACCATCAGGTCCCCACGCCGGAGCGCTTTTTCCACCACCGGCTTCTCTTGTGGATGCCATCCCACCTGTGGAAGGTGAGGCTCTCCTGTCCTGTTTGTGGCAACCAGCTCACAAGCTATGGAGCTCACAAGAGAGCCCGCCACCTTCTGGATGTGGACAGGTATTACCTGATGATCACAGAGACTCTGTGGTGCAGTGCAGCTGGTTGCAAGACAGCATATCTTTCCTCCAGCAAAACAATCTTGGACCAGCTAGACTTGGCTCATAGGCTGGAGTTTAGATTAATTATGACCCAAAGGTAAGCACATGCAGATCATTCTGCCCTCGTTTGCTATCAAGAAATTATAATGTTTTAATGTTTGTCTAATTTGGTCTCTCGTTCCCTTTGTTTTATACAGATATGCTTGTGATGCTCCGTTTCCTCAGGGAGAGGGCCCTAGGAAACAGTCCCACCCGCTTGGTCAGACAATTAAGGGAGAACCACAGCGGGGAGTGGCTTAAACGTCTCTGCCGCTACCTTGGAGCCTGCTCCGACTTTGTCGCCAGGCCAAGCCTTTTACCGGTCAGATTCCAGCATCCTCCTGAGCCTGTGGATGTTCCATCACACAGATGGATGCCGGCTGCATATGGGCGGGACATTTTGAGCAGGCTGGACCACATCAAAGCCAGCATAACGTCTACCTTTGGCAGCATCCTAAAGGTGGACTCCACAAAGAAGGTAAGCATTTTTAACTGCTAAAACTGTGAAATGAAAAACATGCATGTAAAATAAGTTCATTACAGTTCAGTTATTACACAGGCGCCCAGAGGCAAATTTAACAATTTATTTAGGCATTCACTGTGTTTTCTGTGTCATTGCAGATCACCAAGAATCTCGGGGGCACTGCTAAGGGGACAGCCTTGTGGCTTACATCTGTAAGCAACAAGAGAGGACAAATCCTTATTAGTGTCCTGTCTGCTCAGGAGGGTTCTGCTCTGGACAGAATGGCAACCGGCCTCATCTCCAGGTACAGAAATGCCAGCGTGGCCCCACCTCAGCTGCTTTGTGTCGACTGTGACTGTTGTTGGGAGGGCGGAGGTCAGACAAAATTGAAGGAGAGATTTGGTGGGTGGCCAGACCTCATTGTCAGACTGGACATTTACCATTTCATGCGGCGACTGGTATCTGGGTGTACAAAGGATGCTCAACCTCTGTACCCTGTCTTCATGGCGAAGCTATCCAGCTGCATCTTTGAGTGGGACAGTGGGAATGTTGCCTTGCTGCGTCAGGCCAAGTGGGAGCAGCTGAGACAGGAAGGTGTCCCTGGCATCACTGACACTCTAGTGGATCGCCACATCACCAAAAGCAAACTTGCACTACACTGCCGCAGGAAGACAAGAGGAGAGCGGCAGACAATAGTCATGATCGCGCAGCTCCTCAATGAACTGATGGGGGCAAAGGGCAGGGATTTTCTTGGTGTTCCTCTTTTGGGTCAGGAAAGGATTCAGCACATCTGGCAAATCCAACAGAGGCATGTTAAGTGCATACAGGACGTACCAGGTGTCCTCCTTTACACCCAAGCAGGCACCACCACCAAGGCAGGAATTGTCCTGCCTACATACAGGTGTGCCAGAGGGTCCACATCATTGGAGTCCTTTCACCTCCATGTAAATATGTTCATTCCAGGTCAGTAAGAATGATAATCATCAGTTATATTCTTTAACATCACAATTCTGTTGTTTGCATTGCCATTTTACTGGAAACAGCAACACAGAATAATTTACAGATAATTAAGCACAACAAATAGATATAACATTTTGTTTATCTTTCTACTATCTTAAGGAACGAGTGCCAACAGCTTGAATTTCCAGCTGTACCTCCTGGAAGGACTCAACAGATGGAACCAGGACCGAGAGGCTGCATCTCTAGCAGTGAAGACAGCGCCGTTGCTCAGTTACTCTGGAGACCTTGTTCACTGTGTTAACACCCTTGGTGTCAAGGTCTTTGGAAGGCACCACGTCCCATCTTTTCAGCCACCTGCTGTTTACACTGGTGAGTTTTAGCTTTTCATCCTGATGAAGCTTTTTGCTACATCACTGTACAGTATACTTTTTAATGCATTATTTGTAGGAATTTTTCACCCTGTATTGTTCTCTCATCTGTTCCAGGTGAGCTACTTGGTATCGACTACCTTTACAGCCAGACGGGAAAGGCCTTGCAGGATGTACATCATCCTGACTCAGAGGAAACTGAGGCAATGCTCGAAGATGTAGGCACTGAGGAGGAGCTGGAAGATGAGGGTTTTGAGGAAAGTGGGTTAGACCCCACTGTAGAGCTGCTGGACCCGTCTGATCCAGCCCGTCACCACCAGCTCAGCTCAAACTCACACTCCAACTCCCACCTCTCACAAGCCCTCTTTTGGTCCAGCTGCTTCGACTTCATCAGCAGCCGCTGAATGAGCAACAACTGGTAATAATTATTGTAGAATGATAATTATAGTAATTCATTATTATCACCTTTTATAATGGTACTACATTTATGAGTCCACACACTCTGATACATCATAGATTACAGTAGACCTGTTTTTTTCAGGCTCAGCTGTCCTCTAGCCAGTCCCAGACCAGTTGCAACGCAACCTCCTCCTCCAACCTGCCAACTGCCAGAGCCTCCACGGCTACCACCCAGACACCCAACGGACCTCCCAGGGCTCTGGGCCTCAAGGCGGTCCGAGCCGCGACCTCCGCCAAAGCCGTGCCGTGGCCCCTGGGCACGGCCCCATGCTGCCGGAGGGGTTTCCCCTTTGCTGGTGTCCAGCGGCGCTCAGACCTTCACCGGTGAGCCTCTGGGCCATCGACCCACAGCGCAAACATCTTCCGCGGCCGCCCGGCGGAGACTGCTGCGGGAAGCAGTTCGCAGCCACTCCGCTGGGTATGTCGGCAAAGCTCCGGTCCAGGAAGGCAGTTTTCTTGCAGTGAGAGTTGGAGGTTTCCTCGCCGCCGCGGCGCATCGGAGCACGTCTCCGATCAGTGGAACACAGCCCCAGCTGGAAGCCCCTCAAACCGCCGCTCCCGCAAATCTGCAACATCCCGTCCACCGATCCCCCCACGACAGTCATCATAGGAGATTCCATTTCTGGAACAGGCAAGATTATTTTAACAGTGAAGGTATCCACCCCAACAGGTCCGGCAGATTCATATTAACTTCCAACATTCAGTACTGTGTCCATGCAAGCTCCTGACTAGTGTTTACATCAACTCCTTCTTCATGCTCCACCGAACCTCTTCCCAATCACAGCGTCCCCCACTGGAACTGCACCTGCAGTACTTTTCACTGAACCAAGCCACACCCTCAGGATACACCTACATTGATAAACCCCGCCCAGAAGGCCGAGGTGGCGGCATTGCCGCAATCTACAAAAAACTCCCCTTCAAAGTTGTCCCCTCTTTCGAGCACATCGTTTTCAAACTCCCTGGTCCCACCACCCTGATCATTGCCAACATCTATTGTCCACCCAAGCCAAACAAAGATTTCCTTTCCGACCTCTGACCTCCCCAACCACCTTTGTGCATATTGACAACCCCAACTGCGCTCTCGCCTGTGAATTCCTGGATATCCTACAATGCTTCAGTTTCACTCAGCACCGTCACTCCCCCACCATCAACCATGGCCACATCCTTGACCTGATCTGTTCCACTGGTCTTCAAACACCCCCCCACCCCCCATCTTATCACAATCTCCACATCTCAGATCATCTCCTTATCAAAACCGAAATAGCCCTCCCCGCCCCACCCCTCAGACCCGAATGGACCATATCCTTCCGCAACCTCAAATCCATCAGTCCATCCGCCCTCACCTCTGCTCTCTCCCACAGCCTCGCTGCATCTCCCCCACCACCATCTGGCCACCCCTCTGACCTCACGACTCACTACAACAACACCCTCTCTCTCAGTTGCAACACCACGTACCACCTTGAAGGGTCTTCGAAAGGTCACACCGCAGAATATAATAATTTGGCCACCCAGATCAACAGCTGCTCCGAGCCACTTTGAAAGGGAATATACTGGATTTGTGGTACATCAGCATATAAATATTTGCCAAGCAAAATCAGTATGTGGATGTGCGCACAGTTACCCCGCTTTTTATTAATCTAAAGTACCTCATGTATCATTCACCTGTAAGTAAACTATATTCTTATCTTATTGATTTTTAGGTATTTTTATACAATAGTATGTCTCTGTGGCCTCGGCACCAGCTTCTGAGCTAGCATGTTATGGGCCGCCATGCGAGGTTACCCGCCACTTTCGTCTCACGGTTAATAGTGCTTTTCGCCTGTTTCCGTGCTTATCCTTGAGTTCTTTTTGAACCCCTGGAACCTCTGAGGAATTCCGTCCCCGTGTCTTTATCCTCCTGAACAACTTACGCCAATCAACGAATCTTTCCCCCCCGAAATCAGCGTAGGAGTACATGCCCGCGTCTGCTCCACGGCTAGCTAGCTTCCTAGCTACCTCCACACACCGGAGTCTCTGGCGTTTCCAAGCAGCTGGCTGTCCTGACCACTAGCTTTCCCGACTGCTAACACTGTCTGCCGGCTCTCGACCGCTAGCACCACCCGCTCTGCTTCCAGGACGCAAGTAAACATGCTCTCACCCTGACCACTGTTTGCTGCTCCTCCGACATCATGGCGAACGGAGAAGCCATGTCCGAGCTGGAAGAGTCCAGGCTGCAGGTCGCTTGGCTGATTGAGGACGTCCGCCGGCTGTCTGAGAGGCTCCAGCAGAAGGAGTCCCTGCTTGTCCACTTCATGGCTCACGTCCCTGCGCTTTCGGATTACGTTATGTCCGAGCTCTCCCAGCCCCACGCATCAGCTCTTGCGGATACCGTCGCCTGGGACCCCACCATCGGCCCAAGCCCTCCCTGCTCCACCCCCCGCAGAGAGTCCACCTGGGCTGAAGTGGTGGCTCGGAAGAGGCGCTCCCCTCCGAGTGTCTCCATCCACTGCTCTCCCCTTAGCACCTCCAACCGTTTCTCGCCCCTGGCTGACCATGAGCCCCCTTCAGGCGGCGGTGGTGCTCCCGTGGCCGCCTCTGCTCCCTCAGCGTGCCTGGTCGCCGGCTCTCAGGTGTCTCTGGAGTCGCGGCGCAGCGCCCGATCTCTGTCCCGCCGCCGGCCGGGAGTGCTAGGTCGGCCCGGCTGCCCGTTGAGCGGAGCGGTCGGCGTAGCTCCCCCGATCAGGTGGCGCGATACTCACGCCTTGGTCTCCTGCGGGAGGCCGTGCGGCAGCCTCTACGGCTGGCAGCGCTTACTTCCGGTAAGTATCAATCATAGACCTGGGGCCTCATGTACTAACAACTACGTGGATTTCACACTAAATGCCAGCGTACGCAAGAATCCCTGAAAAAAAATTCCGGATGTATCAATAAGTGCGTGCGCCGGGATCCGCGCACCTTGCCTTGATACATCCCACTCAGCGTGGAATTGGCTGGACCTATATGCAAGTCTATCTAAACAGGGTCTCTGCTGTCCACGCTCGCAAAAAGATGTGGAAGAAGAAGAAGTTGACGGTGTGTGAGCTGGAGGTGCTGGTCGGGGAGGTGGAGGAGAAACAAGGGGTTTTGTTCGGCAGCCTGTCGCGTCAGTATAAAAAAACAATGTGAGGAGAAGGTTTGCCATAGAGTGAACGCGGTGGGTTCGGAACCACACATCCCTGCGGAGATTAGAAAAAAGTGGTGGGACGTCCAGCGGCTCACACACGCCGCCCCCCCCGCGCTGACTCCCAGAGCCTGGAGGGTAAGTGGGGGGTCGAATTCTTACTGCAACATCCCCGCATGCATTTCAATAAACCCATATCTTTAATGATCAACAGAAATGTGTGTGTCGGCCAGTGTGTGTGTCGCCGGCAGCCCACCCGGACGTGGCGGGGCATCCTCCGGCCCACCCGGACGCGGCGGGAGGGTCCTCACACAGGCAGTCCTTCAGTCACAGAGGAGATTGTACGTGGAGTCTCAGGCATCGATTACGGATCGAGCGCATGATTAACGTTCTTTAACGTTTAGTTGAACAAAATAAATCCATGATATGGCTTCATGAATGCTGTCATCGTGTGCTTCTTCCTCATTCACATTGTGGTGATGAAATTCTGGCGGGCAAGGACGGCTGCCCGGCCGGGGATCGACGTCCATCCCTCCAGCATCTGAGTGGGTGGTCTCAAGGGGGGACATGCTGCTCGGCCAGAGGGATGCCATGCAGGTTGGCCACATTGTGAAGGACGCCACATGCCGTCACAATGCAGCCCACCTTCTCCGGGCCATAGAGCAGGCTGCAGCTCCTCCACATCTGCAGCAGGACAGGCCGCGGGAGCCGGAACCGGCTCGGCAGCCAAATCTGTATTGTGGAGCACGTCCTCCCGCTCCATGGAATGTCGCTCCGGTGTGATCGCGCGGTTTGTTGACAGTTGTACATTGTGCACAATAGTGAAGCTCTTTAACAGCCACGTAGGTGATTGTGTTTGTGTTGATCGCTGATTTGTGCCCGATGTGTGCACGGTTGTCAAATAGTGGCAGTCACCAACAGGCTGGACCGGCCATCGGACAGACATTGTCCCGGTGGGCCGTAGGGCCGGTGGCTCAGTGGGCGTTTGTGTCGCATCCAACGCAGCGCTGTTTCCCCTACGTTCATCATCGCGCGTAACGCGTAAATGCGTAAACGGCGTTGATACATGAGGCCCCTGATCTGCAGTGTTCTTGCTTTGAGGATGCTACTACTGATTGCTTGTCTGTGTTGGAGAAAAAATAAAAAGAGGAGCAAGGCCTCAAAGGCAACGCCCTTAAAGCAAAAACAAAACCCCCATTTTCTCTCCTGCGAGTTCTTTATTACAAATTGTGCCAGGAATCGTTCTTCAGGTGAAGTCACTGTTCTCCTTTTATTGAGCAGTAGAACATGAACTGGTCACAAGTACAACCTCGAGGAGGGAGAGAGCGTGGACAGCCCGTACAACAACGAGATCTGCCAACTTCTCTCTCTCATTCAGTCGCCCTGTTCTAACATATATACTCTATCTGGCGGATTGTGTGTTTGTCCAGGTGCAGGAGAGAGACAGCAAGTCTGCAGGCTTCTTCTGTTCCCATCACTGATCCTCCTTACATGGGTAGTCGTAAAGTCACCCCCCTTCTTGGGTCTTGACCTGCAACGTCTCACGCACACACATTCACACAATCCTAACCTATGTAATATATGTTTAAAATCAATCATTATGAAGTTTTCTGGGGTTATTGAGTTTCAGGTAAACAACTGGTCATCTGGTTTTTTTCCTTATCGGTTTCCCTCCTTGGTCATAAAACCCATGAACATTATTTAGCTTACCCTCCTTTCTGCCTTTACCTAAATTTATACTCTTTCATCTGCTAGTCTTGATTTATTGTTGGATCACAACTGTCAGTGTAGACGCCCAGCCAACCTCAATAACCTCATCCAGATCAAACCCACCAAACCCCCCACCTCTATAACAACAGCAAAAATGGGCCTGCTAAATGTTAGATCTGTATCTAACAAAACTTTCATCTTAAATGAGTTAATTTCATCAGAAAAAATGGATTTCATGTTTCTAAACATGGCTGAAGGAGGGTGATGGTAGCCAAATTACTGAACTGTGCCCTCCGTTTCATGAGTGCCTGAGTCAGCCTAGACTCAATGGTCGAGGTGGAGGTGTAGCTGTAGTGTTTAATAAACAGTATAAATGCCACCCTATTCCCACCAGCAACTTTTTGAGCTTCGAATTACTGGCTTTCAGGATATGTTCAACACCACCGGTACTCTGCCTGGTTATTTACCGCCCACCAAAAAGTAATCATAGCTTTATAGCGGATCTTTCAGATTTACTTGCCTCAATGTTTCTGACCTATGATAGAATTATAATGCTGGGGGACTTTAATTTTCACATTGACAATGCTGCTAGTCTTGCTGCCACTGACTTTATTAACCTCACCAAGTCTTTTGTCTTACAGCAGCATGTCCTGCTCCCCACACACACTCACGGTCATACCCTAGACCTGGTCTTTATGACTGGTCTTGACACTCCATCGATAAACCTAATTAATCCTGGTGTGTCAGACCATCTGTGTGTAGTATTTAATACCATTCTTAATGATAAAACCGAAACCAAAAAGCGAACTGTAACCTCCCGTTTCTTGAGCGAGGAAACTGTCTCCCGTTTTTCCTCTTTATTCCAATTACAATCTCCTCTCCCTAACAACTCTGATCTCCACACCTTAGTGACACATTTTAACCAGCTCTGCACCTCCACCTTAGACACTATTGCACCAACTAGAACCAAAGCAAAATCTAAAGCTGCGTTGTCCCCTTGGTTAAACAGGGACATCCGCAGCTCTAAAAGAGATTGCAGGAAAATTGAACGCAAGTGGAAAAAGACAGGGCGCCAGGTCTACCTGGTACAATTAAAAGTCCTTCTAAAATCCTACAATCAAAGAGTAAGGGACGCAAGAAGCGAATACTTCTCTAATCTAATCAAGGCCAACAAAAATAATGCTAGATTCTTATTCAATACCGTGGACCACCTTCTTAACCCTACTGTTGGTGCTGAGCCTGCTGCCTCCAAAGAGGAATGTCTCAGGTTTCTCAACTTCTTCAATGATAAGGCAAGTAATATCAGAACTGCTATTTCTGCTCCTCTCATGTCAAACGTTGCGTCCTCAACGTGTGATGAGGACGCGCTCTGTCCTCACTCCACTCTAGATCATTTCAGGCCTGTTTCTGCTGGTGAGTTTATGGATTTTGTTTCACACATGAAGCCCTCTTTCTGTCCCGATGATGTAATGCGGCCAAATTCTTAATTTAAGTGCTTGATGTTGTTGCTCCTCACCTTCTGTCCATAATTAATTGCTCTCTGTCCTCTGGTCGTGTCCCTGACTCATTCAAGATTGCCTGCACTCACCCCCTCCTTAAAAAACCTGGTCTTGATCCTTCATCCTGTACCAACTACAGGCCAATCTCCAAACTCCCATTTATTTCCAAAGTTCTAGAAAAGTCAGTCTCTTTACAGCTCCTAGCAGCCTTAAATGATAATCGGTTGTTTGAAAAATTTCAATCTGGGTTCTGTAAACATCACAGCACTGAGACTGCCTTGTTGAAGGTTACCAATGACCTGCTGATAAATGCTGATGTTGTTGATGTCTGTTCTTGTGTTACTGGACTTAACTGCAGCTTTTGACACTGTCGACCAGAACATCCTGATCAACAGACTCTGGCGGTGGTGTGGCATATCTGGGACGGCCTTGCAGTGGTTCTCCTCCTACCTGACTAACACATCTAACTATGTATCCATAGGTGAACATAGCTCCCGTCCTTTCCCCCTGAACTGTGGCGTGCCCCAAGGGTCAATTTTAGGCCCAATACTTTTTTCCATCTATATGCTACCATTAGGCAACGTTATCCGCAAACATGTATCTGTATCTGTATCTGCCAGTGAAACCTAACAACATCACTGAGCTGTCCCGCCTAGCTGACTGTCTAACTGACATCAAAACATGGATGTCAAAACATTTCCTCCAGCTGAACTCTGACAAAACAGAGATCCTCATCATAGGTCCCGAACACCAGCGCTCTCGGATGGAGTTGTCTCTGGGCCCTCTATCAGAGAATGTTAAACCTGTCTCCAGGAACCTTGGTGTTCTATTTGACTCTAACTTGACCTTTGAGAACCACGTCAGCAGGCTGGTCCAGACCTGCTTCTACCACCTCAGGGAATCTTCACAGAATAAGATCCATGTTAAGCTCTAAAGACTGTGAAATCATTATCCATGCCTTTGTTGCACCCTCAAAAATAAAAAGACAGC
>CAESWR010002183.1:5287-28298 GCA_903171835.1 Mullus surmuletus
ATTCAGTCCAACCCTGCAGCCTGCTTGTCTGAGAACTCACAACCAGTGTGCTTAAATCATATTATCAAGTCATATTGAAAGCTTCTTTCTGAGAATGATGCATGTGATCAGGTCACACTAAGACTGGTTCAGTGTAAACAAAACATTGAACCAAATGCTTCCTTCTGAGTTTGAGATTGACACGTAATCGCCATGACAGCCTCCCCTTTGGACTGACCGTCACTGTGATCTGAAGACAAAAGCTTGAATCATGCTTCCCAAAAGCTACACATCAGCCTAACTGGACAGATAAGGAATTTGTGGGTAACTGGAGGTCACAGAGACCAACAGAGGATCCAAATGTCAGCAGTGAGCTTTGTGGAGCTGTGTGTCAATTAAGTTACCATAAGGTGCAAAAAAAACCTCAAATAAAAGTACTGCATGCAAAGATAAAAGAAGCGGACCTGCCAGCAGCCTAAACACTCTATGGGGAACCACGATGAGCTCACTAGATCCTGAGCAGAACTATTAACGTGCTGCACACGGGAAAGATCAGTGTGGTGAGGGTGGGACTGTGTTTGCATGTTCGCCCTTTCAGGGTCTCCTGGTTGGTCTGGTCGGACGTCGGGGGGCTCTGGGGCGCAGGCACAATGCTGGGCGCAAGGGTGGTGCGCCTGGCGCACATGTCGTACAAGTTCCCGGAGAACTGCGTCTTCCTGGACTCTTGTCTTAAAGACTCCCAGACTGCTGCCGTCTCCCCGGGACAGCCGGCCAAAGCGGCGTTGGCACAAACATGGAACGCATTCCAGGATCTGTGAGGAGCGACGGTGAAAGGTCAGAGATTAAGCAGGAAATGCAGCAGATGCACACGTAGAGAAAAGGTTGATATTCATCTGTTTCTCCGACTGTAACAATCAGACATAAACTCTGCTTGACTTGGCCGTTCTAGTTTGTTCAAAGTGCATTACCAGAGGGAAATTTGATGTGTAAAGTAATCATATTCTCAGAGGAATTACTAGACGTAAGATGTAACTAAAACACCTTGTTCCAGAATTCCAGTTATTGAAATGTATGACCACAAATAGCCTGACTGGCTGATGACAGCATCAGACATTTATATTTTTGTATCCTAATTACGCCGATAAAGGGATTAAAAATGAGAAACATTTGAGCCCAACAACCGTCACAATTAGGGCTGAGTATGGTTTTAAAAAATTCTATACCAGTACCCTTATAACGATACCGATACCAATTTAGTACTTCATTTGGTACTTTTTGTTACTTTATTCAATATTAATCATGTGAATAGAAAGCAATCGGTTCTGCAAATATCACCAGTCCTAACATTGTTATATGTGTATAATATGATATTTTTGGGACACATAGAACAAACATTCCACAAATGCAAGCAGACTGACTCCCTAAAAAATCCCCCTGTACAAGAGGACCAAGTGTCAGCGTTCAGCATAGCCAAAACAAATCTTATTCTGAGAGGGTTTATCACCCCGTGTTCATTTAGAACAACAGCAAACAGACAACAAGCTTTTCTGGTGAGTTTTAATACATCGGCACACAGCCAGAACCAGGCAGAGGGATGGCAGACTGTGAATAATAAAAACTGCTGAACAGGTAATTATAGGTGCAGGCTCTTTAGTGCTTCTCATAATAGTCTTAAGGAGGATAGCATAAATATTTTTATAAGAACATGTCAAAGGATAATTTATTTGCACAGTAATGAACCAGCAGGAAATTATCACTCGCTAGAAGACATAAAATGCTGATTACAACATAAAACTGTATGTATGTATGTGTGTTGTCTATAAAATACAGCAGGGTTCACCTAATGTGGTCTTGACCTACTCAACGTCAGATAACGTATGTGAATTTAACGGCAAAAAATAGAGTTGAAGGAAAACAGTATTAACTTTTAGATGAACGAGAATATGGCTGGACTTTTGTCCTCATCAGATGCTCACCTGCAGATTGCATCGATGTCTTGTGTGCTCTGGTCTTTTTGCGTTTCCACCAAACTGTCACCAAGAGTGAGCAAACACTGGGCGAAACCCTTGTAGACGGACCCGCACGACACGGGAATCACAGCTGCTCTGTAAACATGCACCAAGCCTGTTGAAGAGTAAAACATCTGTATAACTGCTGCATTAAGGTTGTGTCAAAAAACAGAAATAAAATATACAATTTGAGCCAAAATAATGAAAATTATATCATTTAATATGCTGGGATTTCATCTGTTTTTTGTCAAATGAAATGTGTATATGCTTGAGACATGATCCCACTTGCATGGATCAAATAGATGCAAAAATATGTTGTATTCCATTCCTCTGAAGGGATTATATATCTAAAATCCAAGGTCAACGTGGGGTTACATAACCGGATGCTTGCTCTTCCAGCACATCGATCCGCTCATGAACGCAGTGAACAAGGTGCGTTCGTGTAGCAGAGAGGTAGATCTTTTTTCCCATCAGTAGTTCCCATGAAGTTGTTTGAGTTCTGAATGATCCCTTTCCAAAGTCAGCACACGATTGTCGTCTGCATCCTCGACTTTTTAAAAGGGAATCCATGCACATGCCGAAACAGGAAAGGGTCTCGCTCAAAGCCCTGGGCATGTTTGGAGGAAGGATGACACAATAAAAGCTCCAGTTTAATTAATTCAGCATAGAGATGTTACAAATTTTACATTCTATAGATATCCTATACTGTTTCAGCTTGGCAAAGGCCTGCGTTGTCTTGATTGCTTATCTGATCTATAAATATCCTTAAATAAGTGGATGATCCCAGACTGACACGTCCATCAAGTAGTTTTCAGTCACACCAGAAGATTCATAGAGCTGCTGCATTTTTCAGACATTTGGAAACCTTAAATATCTCCAATAAAGACAAACAAAGACATGGGGGTCAAATGAAATTACAATTCCTGCCCACTTGTGATGCATAAACAGCTTTATTTGACAATAAATCAAGTGTAGTTTTTTATTGAACAAAAAGGATTTACCAATTTAAAAAAAGTCTCTTGTTTAAGATACTCATCTGATTTAAGTTGTCAACGTTTTAATTAAACAAAGTTCAGCCAAAGTTCCCAAAAGTGAGGGATTGAAGTGGAAACTACCCATTGGTGTGTGACTAAAACCTTAAATTTTAAAGATGACCCCATTGCCCAGAGGAGCCTTTTGGATGAGGAACTAGAGAGGAGCGACAGTCATCATGTCATGACCACAGCATCCAAAATGAGGTAATAAATGAAGCAAAGAGTACGCTCATTTTCATTTCTTAACCTTACCTCTCAGGACTCCCCTCTCCTGGCACTGACAAAAAAAGGAGATTTAAGGCTCTTCAAGACTTTCCAGAGTTAGGACGTATTCAGCCTGGGATCCAACATTTGCCTTTCTTTTCTTTTCACCCATAACTGCGCAGCTTCACTGTTTGATCCTTATAGAGTTCAGCCTTTCCATGACCGATTGTCTTACACTTTACTGAAGTGAGACAGGGATCCACGTTCCGTAATGCCAATATTTTCCCGTCACAACAAGCCCCTCTCCACTTCAACTGTTCATTAAATGTCCTTGGAAAAAAATGCTATTTCAAATGTTGTATTGCAAAGGTAATGTCATTTTAGAGGAAGGAAATGAGAGTCTCCATTGAAAATCAGAATAAAATACAAGAATCTGCACACACACACACACTGAATCCCACTATGAGAGAACTTCTCATTTTGGTAAGAGCATTTTTTAAAATCTCTTAAATCTTAAATTCCAGACCGAGCTAAATGGAATATCAGCCCTCTGATGCACTTTCCCATCTAATCTACAGTGATCAGAGTGAATATCTGTGTGTGTGTGTGTGTGTGTGTGTGTGTGTGTGTGCGTGTGTGTGGTGATCCAGGAGGAAACACCGACTGCACACAAAGTGGGACAGTAAGGTCAGCAAACTTTCCTCCAAGGAAAGCCCCCCACACAATTCCAACATTCAAACAACAATTGCACCGACGGAAACGTCCTTACTCAGGCAGACGGCGAGGGGCAGGAGCACGGCCGCGGCGCCTGTATTGGACCTCATGGTTCAGCCCGGTGGAGTCCCGTGGAGCTGAGTCCCACCTCTGAACCAGAGGCTCTGATGTGTAAATCCAGAGAGAGCGTTTGTTGCTTTAGATTGTGATGCGTCCCGGAATTCACGAGATCTCAAAAGTGCAGCAACACACAGAGGCCGCTGGATTAACAGTCACAGGGACCAATAAATGTGTGTTTGTATGTGTATGTGCACACACACACACACACCAGGGAGGGGCGAAAGGCAAGAGCCAGAGAGCAGACCAATGACAGCATCACACTGGATTAAAGCATTCTAATTTCCGGTCTTTAGTATTTAGAACATTTATTTCAGACACAAAAAGATGATATATAGTGTAATGATGATTGTCGCCTGACACACGCAGCACCCTGCTGCAAAATCCCGGTTTTACAATCTCTCTTGCATTCATCACAAATTGTAGTGGATGGAAAGATGATGAGAAGTGTCAGTGTGTTTTTCGTTCAATCTGGCTAATGCATGACGTCCCACAGAGGATAAAAGAATCCAGCCCACCTGGGAGATCACTGTGGAAACCATAGCGCCCACTGAGAATATCCACACCCCATGTGAGAATCCTCGCCAGCTTCAGTATGTGGGTCAGAAGCATCAGAGCCCATGATGTGTGAGCAAAGAAATCACACCATTGTGAAATCATCTACCTTATCTCTTCCCCGATGTAGTTTTACTTCTGCCTGACCTTCAGTTTTATATCCCCCTCCTCCGCTTACCGGCCTCCAAATCCTCTGCGCTGTGCATTAGTGTAAGTCCTGGTTCACATCTGTATGCTAACAGAGGAGGAGGGATGGTGAGCCATTGTTAATCTGCGGCTTAAAACCACCATTAACCACAGAATAATCTGTTTGCGCCGCCGCCCGGAATCCATACGTCACAGAGGCTACTTTGGCGTCACCTGTACTCCTTCCACGAAACGTCGCAGTTCATCCGGGAAATCCTTCTTGTCACCTCTTTCTGATACAGTCATGGTGGGCAGTGGTTTCAACAGCTCGGGGTCCCGTTGCAATGACGGAAACTCGGAGCCCCTCTGAGCTGAATGCAAGGCCTGATTGTGAGACAGGTTGTGACACTAGTGGCCGACCTTGCTGACGCTCTAGAGGAAGTGTGTGTATTTCAGGGTCACAGCTGTCTGAAATACTCGCAGATGAAGAAGATTTTGTTTTCAGAAATGTTATGATACTGTTGAGAGAAACCTCTAATTTCACAAATAACCTTGTGAAGAAATACATTTTTTGTCCGGAAAATTATGAAACATTTTTTGTCCCAGTCTAAGTTATTGTGTTGTGCACTGGGATTGTTGACTCAGTCTCATTATCAATTTAGAGTATCTGAGGTTTATTTTGATGAATGAATTAATAAATTAATTGCAGGATTAGTACTGTGGAGATAATCAAGCATCTTTTTGATCATTTCTTACATGTTTATTTCCCTGCGCCCATTATCTGAACAAATACTTGATCATCACCTTTGTTTTCAGCCATCTTTGCTGGTATTCATCATCTGCTCATTACCAAAACAGGAATGAGACTCAATATTTCAGTCTTCCCAGTTAAAACACTCATGATGGTGCACATTTTGAATGGAAAATGCAGGTATCCAGGGGAAAAAGGCCTGTTCAAAAATCTAAGTGCATGATGATTGAGCAGCAAAGTCGATTGTGGAAAACAAACATGTCGCCCAAACACAAGTGAAACTTTTCCTGTGACTCGGAGGAGTCACAACAATGCAGTGCAGCACTCGTCTAATGTTGTCACATTACATAATTCCACCCAAAGGATGAGACAATCTAGCATGCTGCTATCAGGCCTGATAGGGACGACCACCGCGCTGATCGTCACAGCCACTCGGAGGGGAGATAGAATTGTATAAGTTTGATTGGCAGTTTTGGATTAAGGCATTATGTAACACTGCTGGGAGTAAAAAAAAATAAATCCAGATGAGATTAGGATCTGGAGCCGCTCTCTCTCTCTCTCTCTCTCTCTCTCTCTCTCTCTCTCTCTCTCTCTCCATTCATCCATCACTCCTTCCTCCTCTGTTTTCACTCAAATCAGAATGATTTCCATAAAAGTTAGCAGGAGTAATCGTGGCGTCACATTATGAGATTTTCCATGTCAGCCATTCACAGTGGGCGCAATCTCACAAATGGATGCAGGCACTGATGACTCGGACAGACAGATAAAGCAAATTAGAATATAAAGGACCAGAGTCAAACTGTCTATACGTTACATTTCACTGCCATCTAGGGGATGAAAGTCACACTGCAAGTATGAGCATGGACTGAACTCATGGAAAACCGTAGAGCTGCTAACGGCTGAGTGGATTAGAGTGATTTATTCTGCTGTGAGCATTCTTCTCCTTCTCAGCATAAGTCGTGGTGAAAGTGCCAGAGCTGTTGCCACTCTGATTGCGGAAAGTGGTGCAATTTACGACGAGTCACCCTGAGGACCCCCCTCACAGGGGAAACACCCACGCACGGGAAGATGGCAGCCAACCGGTGGGTTCAAACCGGTTCAAGCCTGAAGGCTTTTTGCTCATTTGAATTCACAAGCTGGTCATTTTATGGCAGTCTCCTCATCGGAAAAATACAAAAAAAGTTGATCTGCAGCTGCAATCAAGGTTCTTGGCAACTATGTGGAACCTCATTTCCCCCATTTCCAGTCTGCAGTGGGTGTGAATGTAGTCATACTGCTGACAGTTGGTGTGTGAGGGCGTGCATGTGTGTTGCTGGGATGAGACACAGTTGCAGCAGGCGTGCATGGAAGAAAAGAGGAAATTTGATTATTTCACACTCTTCTATGTTCACAAAGTGTCAATATTTGGTGTCTTCACTACCAGGGGAGGGAGGGGTTTACGACTTATCTACCATGAGCAGTTGCAAATTATGTCTGTTTTGTGAATTTAATTTGGCATCCTTCATGCATCTTATGCATACATAGTAACTGAAGGCCCAAATGGCCTTTTTTTATTCAATTAATACCCAAATCCCTGCAGTGTTGTCGAGATTAGATGTTAGAGTTCATCTGTACCTCAGGTCTGTTGCATAACACAACGGATAATGAATGAGAAATTTGTACCTCCTCTTCCCTAAAAAAAAAACAAAAAAAACTCTGCGACGGAGAAGGATGAAGAAGAAGACGCAACCCTGGATGAGTCAAATCCCAAGCAGCCGGAGAAAAATATTTTTGAAAATATTGTTTCAAAATGGAAGGACCCTCAGCCGGCTGATATCAAAGTGGACAGATGAAGGGAAATGACTCAGTCAGAAGCAGCTCTATTTCAAATTGATATTTACTTCAAAACAAGAGTAGGGCACAGCTGTCAGTCCAAATGCAAAACTCTGACGTGTTTGTAACATCAATGGGACACAGAGATGCAGCTACGAAAACGTATGTGGAGTAATATGTGATCAGAACCAGACACACACAGTTCATGAACCACACAGAAGTCGCTGCTCTTCTGAGGCACAGAAGTCCCAAATTGCAATAACACATCAACAAAAAATGCTCCGCGCGTCTCTTCAGGTTCCTAGTGCGTCACCAACAAACACATTTCTTCAGTCAAAGCGATTCCTAAATGTCTTGCGCAAAAGAAAACAACTCGATGTACTTTTCAGGGGAAGTCAGACATTGTTGGCTTGAATGTTCATGTCGAAGAATAGTGTTTGGTTATGGATCACTCATCTTGGCATTCTAAAAAACTCTGCAACACCTACTCGACTCCAACTCACTGTCACAGAAAATCAAAGGACGAAAAACTTGTGTCTGTGTCTTGAGCACGTTCCTCACCAGACGTGGCCACCGTCTCTTCATAAATATATACGCCTGTCTACGCTGCTGGGCTGTGCAAACCAGGACTCTGCTCTGGATGAGACCCCCTTGGTTGGGCTGCAGGCCTGGGTGGGGCCGTGCACATGTTTTCCTGGGGTGATTGGCAATAAGACCATTACTAACAGCTACCTAACTTTGCCAACCAACTTTATCTTTGACTTCAGGGCTACGAAAATCAGCTCTACTGGTTGAAAATAAATTGTCATCGCTTGTAGGTTTGATACAAAATCCCGGCTGCTGTTTCCAAAGACCCTCGTTGTGAACTCCCCCCCCCCCTCCCCCTTTGAGTCTTTTGTACATCTCAGATTTTCTTGCGGACGCTCAAAGCCACCGAGTTGCCGTAGAGCAGCCGGTCCCGCTCCCGCACCTCCTCCTGCAGCTTGGCCTCCGCCACCCGCAGCTGGCGGATGGTCGCCTTCATCTCCTTCATCTTCACCTCCATCAGCGCGATGATGTCCCGCTGCTCGTTGAGCTTCCGCAGCAGCTCCGTGGACGTGGTGCCGGTGGTCAGCGAGTACGAGTGGTCCAGCGGGCTGCTGGTGACGCTGACGTACTGCAGGGCCGACCCGGCCACCGCGGAGGCGAGGTCCGCCGCCGACGACGACTCGTCGCCGGTCAGCTCCCCGGAGCCCTCGCTCGGCGCCGGGTAACAGGTGCCCTCTGAGGGGGCGGGCAGCCGCGCCGTGCCCAGGTACTCCCCGTTCTGGCCGATCTGCACCACGGTGATGCTGTCGTCGCCCGCCTCGCCGCCGGCGCCGGCCTCGGCTCCATCCGCCGTGTTGCCCAGCACGCTGGTGATGACGATCCCGGAGGTCGCGGCGGCCCCGGCGATGGTGGGGATCGCCGCCGCGGACACCTTCCTGCCCCTGCCGCGCCGGCTCCGGCGCTCGTTGACCCCCCGCAGGGGGAAGAGGGACGGGACGCGGATGCTGTAGGTCTTCCGGCCGCCGGCGAAGTGCACGCTGCAGACGCGGTGGCCCGTGGTGGGCTGGAAGGTGCTGAAGCAGCCGCTGACCCCGGCCCGGGAGATGTTCCTCAGCCACAGCTCCCTCAGCGTGGTGTCCTTAGGAAAGGTGTAGAAGCGCAGGTCCCGGTCCCGGTGCGAGTTGTTGTAGCAGCCGGGGACGCAGCAGGTGAAGCCGGGCATCTTCGCTCCGGCGCCGAGCCTCCAGAAAAAACCCGGCCCTCGGCGTCAGTTTTGTCTTGTTTTTTATTGTTGTTTCTGTATTCTGTGCGTTGTTGTCAATCGCAGCGGCCTGCAGGCGGAACTACACGTCCCACAACGCTAACAACTTCCTGTTTGTTTTCCGCCGAAAGTGAGTCGCCCTTCGCCGTGCGCGCCTCCTGTGGGGCCGAATTTACCGGGAATCGGCGCGCAGGGAGCCGGAGGTCGCTCATAAAGCCGGGCGGATGTTAAAGTTACAACCTTGGACGCCTTGTTTTGTTCTTCACGATGTTATCAAGCAACCGCCCGCCATTTAGAACTAAAAGTCCCAGAGTTCCTTGCGCGCCCTGCTCAATGCCGCCTTCGAACTACTGCCGGCTGCTGGCCGATTGTGGTAGTGCACGCCTAAAGGTCAGCTCGCAGAGTGTGTATTATCAATGCATTACAGTGATTTCGCTCCAAGGTACTTCAATTGCATGTAATACATGCTTGGCAACTTCTGTTTGTTAAAACATCACAATGAACAAAACTGCAAGTGTGTGTATCTGAGAGAGCAGAGTGGAAACCACAAAGTCAGCCCACAGTTCAAAAGCATTTTGACACATAAATACCAGTATTCAGATTCAGATTCAGATTCAGAATACTTTATTGATCCCCAGGGGGAAATTGTTTTCGTTCCAATGCTCCGTGCAAAGTAGAGATGGAAACAAGCGATAAAGATGAAAATGTAAATAGAAATAAAATATGTATATATAATTATCCACCATCAATGACTGTGTTTCCATGTGTCTGATTGTCAGCAACAGAATACTCCACAAGTCACCTCTGCATGCCGGGCAAAAAAAAAGGCGCCGGCCCGGGCAGAATTTGTCATGATACTACTTTTTACTATTAACAGAAGGAGGAGGTCAGTGACGTTTAACAGGAGAAGTTCAACAATAACATAAATACGAGTATCCACCATCAATGATTGTGTTTCCATGTGTCTGATTGTCAGCAACAGAACACGCCACAAGTCACCTCTGCATGCCGTGCAAAAAAGACACACAGGCCCGGGCAAAATTGTCATGATGCTACTTTTTACTATTAACAGAAGGAGGAGGTCAGTGACGTTTAACATAAGAAGTTCAACAAAGTGGTCCAAATAAAGGTCTTTAAAATATGTGAATCAAATATACGCTCATCATATCTTGGAAGAAAAACAATACTCAACAGCATTGTCAGTTACCCGTTTAAGTAAATGACATTTTCCACAGCATGAGTGAAAACTTGTGTGTAACTGTGTAACTGTTGTGTGTAACAGTGTGTAACTTTTACCCATAAAGAAATTCTGTCAGTACTGAAGTATAATTATTGCTCAAATAGAATTCGCAGGTTAACTTAAGTGTCATTCTCAGAGCTGGCAGATGTATTTGACAGGGGATTCTGCCAATGCTCAACACTACAAAGACTCTACAAAGTATTTGGCGATGGGGTGTAAACGGGACGGGACCCCGCGGCCTCTTGCACCCTGGGAAAACATCAACAGCCCACTTGTTCACAGCATATAATGAGTTCACTAAATACAACGCAGTTACATGGATGAAGAGGAGTTTAGTGGTATTCTTTTCGTCGCAAAAAAAAAAAAAAAACAGTGTCTCTAATATGATCAAGCACGTGCGGAGCAGATGAAGCGCCAGAGACGTTGTTTCCGCGTCACTTGAACCATCTCCCTCCTCGCAGCGTCTCTGGTCCAGCCCTCCAGCCACACTCCGCCGTCGCTGCTGAAGTTACCATTAGCAACTGGGCAGCGCCCGGCTCCGCACACCGACCACCGCTGCCGATGAGCTCCTCGCAAACCCCAGTAGGTACCTGCTGTTGTTGACTTATTTCGATTACTTTCCACCCGAAAACAAGTTAGATGACGTCACGTCTCGTATAAAAATCCCGTTCTGGCGCTGAGGTTTATGGGTAGCTGTTTGAAATTGCCCGGCTAGCTTGTTAGCCGATGAAACAAGCTAGCGACATGACAATCCCCAGAGACCCTCGCAGTCCCAGTGTCTGTCTGTCTTATCTGGTGTAACTCGTTAATAATTGAAAGCTCCTACCCCGTTAAAGTGTGTTTTGTACCTCGAATGGTGGAGGGAAGTTCTGGGAAACACACACCGAATTACAGTCCTGTTTGACCGGTCGGTGGCAACAAAACAGTCGCCAGTGTCGAATCCAGTCTGGTCTAGATGTGAGTCTTGAGGTGGCAAAGAGGGGGGAAACAAATCAATGAAAGCTCATTTACGAGTCAGGAAGGTGTCCAGACACATACAGATGACTTCACCTGTGTGTTATTCTGCAGTCATCATCTCAGAGAAACAATAGGAGCTCTCAACATCTCCTCCCACACACTTATATCAGTGATAATAATGATAAACACAACCAAGAAGGAGCAGAATGTGTCTTAAGGAGCTTCCAACAGCCTCCCGTGGGGGTGTGGGTTGAATAAAAACAGTTTAAAGACTGACCAAATGCATCAAAGGATGGAAACCCACCCCAAAGATTGCCAGCTGATGGGTCCTCAGGTGTGCGAGTGCAGCTGGGAGTGCCTTGGGAGTATTGCTAATAACCTGCAGAACCAGCTACTCCATCAACAGGAGGCGGTTATTGAATGTAATTACATAAACTGCTGTCTAGATTTTAGCTCTGATTAAGTCGCGCTTCTGGGAAAATGAGCTTTTTTTGCTAGAGGTACAGATTTTAACTTGTGTGTGTGTGTGCGCAGTGTCTGAGGAAGAATGGCATGTTAACTATGCAGCAGGACACACGTCAGTAGTTGTCAGAGACCATAGATAAGAAAAACTGGTCCAGACCTTCATCAGACTTGTTTGTCCTGTTCCTCTGTAGTGATTAGAGCTTGTAGATAAATAAACAGTTTAAAGGTAGGGTACCTTGACCATTGTTACTGATTAAGATCATATTTTAGATCAATATATTGATATTCCTGTTTACACACAGATTTGGCTTCCAGCTTTAACATGGTTCTCAATCCTTACAGAGGCTCCCACTGATTTCCGGACAGGTGTGTTGTTGGCCTATGGGATGATTCACATGTAAGGTGGCAGCAGTGAGTGGCATTGCCATGTTGCCGGGAGTCGGTGTGTTTGGCACAGGGAGTACAGCCCGCGTGCTAGTCCCGCTGCTGAAAGCTGAAGGCTTCGAGGTCCATGCACTGTGGGGGCGGAGCGACGAAGAAGCTTGCTGCCTGGCAAAGGAGCTATCCATCCCGTTTCACACCAGCCGATCCGACGATGTCCTGCTGCACCAAGATGTCGACCTCGTCTGTATCTATATTCCGCCCTCAATGACGCGGCAAATTGCTGTCAAAGCACTGGGTAAGAGGTCGTAAACACCAATCTGCAGTGTGTTGAATTAGCATGTAGAGCAAACAACCCATTAATGTGATGTCAGCAGGTCTGTCTTGAATCCTACTAAGGATTTATATGGTTAATCAGAGAACTCATGGGAGGATGCTCAAAATTGACTTAACCCTCCTGTGAAGGATTTCTTGTGTTTATATTCACTGTAAGTGCCGTCCTTCCAAATTAGTTTTCAACATTAAACATACATAATCATAATCAGTGCATTCAGCAGAGTCAGCCCATCGAGTTAACAGATCTAATGGAATTCCTGAGTGTTGACCTCAGCTTCCTGTTATAGTTGTAACTTCCTGAGTATGTCCCCGCCAAGGAAATTGTCCATGGCACAGAGTCCAAGTGGCACTGAAGGCCGCCTATCTCTACACTTAAAAGTCTGCACGCCCGCTGTGCTCCTGCATGTGTTGTAAGCAGAATGTTGACATGTTGATTCACACCAGAGCTGAGGAAGATTATTGTGACAGCATCTGAGGTCATCTATTCGAGTCCCAACTTGGCCTTGTAGTTACATTCAGATATGCATCTAGCGGAATACGCACACAGAGCATTATGCTTGCTAAAGACAAATGAGGAACTACCTCCACAGGATGCTTCACCTTATCTTACCAAATATACAACTGTTTCACAAAAAGAGATCAGTTCCGGAACATTTTAGTCACAGCTTTTAATCAAAAAGCTTTTAGACATCAGATTTTATTTGAGTAGTAATAAACCCTTCTTCTCTCCCCTTTCTGTGCAGGTATTGGTAAGAATGTTGTGTGTGAGAAAGCAGCAACTGCAGTGGATTCATTCAAGATGGTGACTGCAGCCAGATATTATCCCCAGCTGCTCAGCATTATGGGTAATACCCTGCGCTTCCTTCCTTCTTTTGTTGCAATGCGCAAGCTACTGGTGGAGGGCTACGTTGGGGAGGTGCAGGTGTGTGACGTCCGTGTGTACGGCCCGAGCCTCCTGGACCAATCATACGGATGGACATGTGAGGAGTTGATGGGAGGAGGCGGTCTGCACACGGTGGGCTCTGTGATCATCGACCTTTTAAGTTTTCTAACGGGTGCCAGAGCGCAGCGCGTTCACGGCTTACTGCGAACCTTCGTGCAACAGAACGGCGCCATCCGAGGCATCAGACGGGTCACCAGTGACGATTTTTGCTTCTTCCAAATGTTGATGAGCGGATCTGGGTCCTGCTCTGGAGGCGTGTGCTGCACTGTGACCCTCAACTTCAACATGCCGGGGGCGTTTGTGCACGAGGTGATGGTCGTCGGCTCCAGCGGGAGGTTGGTCGCCAGGGGGACGGAACTGTACGGTCAACGCAACGGCAGTAAAGCCGAGGAGCTGCTGCTGGGGGACAGCGGGTGGGGCGGACCGGAGGTGAAAGACATCCCCTTGCCTCAGCAGAGGGGGCTGGGGTCCATGGTGAAGGCACTCAGACAGTCTTTCCAGGCCCATGAGGAGCGCAGGTCATGGGCACGTGGCCCCGTCGCCATGGCGCCAACGTTTGAGGACGGCCTGTATGTGCAAACGGTGGTGGAGGCTGTGAAACGCTCCAGCTGTAGCGGAGAGTGGGAGTGTGTGGAGATCATGAGTCAGGAGCCAGACCCCAACCACAACCTGTGTGAGGCTCTGCAGAGAAATAAGAACTGAGTCTGTGGAAACGACTACATGCCACAACCAGGCCTTGAATGTTTGCCCATCATTTCAGCTGCTTCTGCAATTTACACTACCCATGACTACTTTCTGCATTTTCATTCTTTCTCACTCTCGGCACATTTTTAACACAATATTTTTGGTGTGAGTGAAGAAACCTTGTTATGGATATTTTGCACACTCGGCTGTACACACACATTTCCGACCGCTGATCCATTATTCTGATTTAGCAACCAAAATTAAGCTAGTAAATATTCAATCTACCTGAGCCCTGTTGAAAGACGTGTGAAGGGGCCTAAAAATGGACACAGTTCTTGTTGCTCGTGAAACTTTCCAATGTCATCGATCAGCTGTCAATGAGTCAACACCATTGTTAAACACCAGCTGCAGCAGAGGTTCTACCAGTTTGCTTGCTTGTATTTTTGTACATATATATCTCATTAACAAGTGCATTAATTTTAATCCATGAGCTAAAATAAGGCCAAAAAAAAGGAACTTGAAACATGACATCAAACCACTGCTCTTGAGGGGTACCACGTTTTTTTATTTCAGCAATTTTGCATGGAATCGCCTCCATAGGGTTGTCATGTAAATTATCAATGAGCAAAGCATCACTTCCTGCACAGTTGTGTTCCTTATATTCGGTTCAAGTTAAGATCAGATAAGAAGCAGATGCTAAAAGCACTAAAATTTAGCAATGCTTTTTCCATCAAAATGCTTTTTTCCAGAATTCCAGCAGCATCTTACTTAGAAATGGATAATTATAATACAGATTATATGACAGCAAGGAGACTGGCAGAATGGCTGCTGCAACATTGGAGCAGCCCAGTTTTGTAAAAATCAAGAGAATGGAGCTGTGCACTGTGCAAGGTTTTACTTTCTCAGAATGTATAAATCTTGTCAGTTTACAGTGCCACAGCTATTTAAACTGGAAGATTAAAAGTCATGGACAGTAATTTTAGTTAAATAAGCTACACAGAAAAACAATTTTTTAAAGAAATATTTTTTTGCATTATGGCTCATATCAGCAGTGATCCGTCAAGTTAAATCGCTCTCTCAGATCCTGCACTTGGAAGTCACAGTTGTAAGTTCTGTTCTTCACAGGGTTTCTTGGTGAGAAAATCCAACCATCCCTGCAGCATCCACATGTGTGTAAAGATCCCAGCAGTCACTGTTAATTTGTATGTATTTGTGAGTAAGTGAGTGATATTTTTAGTATCTGAAGCCTTTTGGTTGAGTGAGAGAATGAGCTTTTCATTCACTTGATGTTGAGGCTGAAACATTCTGACATTTTACTGATCAACTCTCTTTTAAACACAAGGTCTGTGAACTAAAGGAGTTTAAATTGTATGTAAAACATTTGTTTACATTTGTTTAGAGGTATGCTTCTTTTTTTTTTGCAGGAGTCATTTTCATGCATTTAACGATGTGGGGCCGCACCAACCCTGAAACTTTACAGATGTTCTTATAGATCAAAACCACTGGATTACAAGTGTGTTTGTGACAGATTACCTAGGAGTAACCAATTGACGCCACCCCCTTAACACAAACGGTTTTTGGGATCCGCTCATGGTTGCACGTCTAAGAATTCATGCACGCTTACCTCTCACACACACACACACACACACCCAGCAGTGCTTTACATTGGTGAGTCAAGTTTACATTTAGTGTCTTGATAACACATGCCACGTTTGCCTGCATACTGGTCATGACCCGCCACTATAAACAGACATTCCAAACAGTCTTACCTTGAGTGTGTATTTTTTTCTTTTACATGTTTTGCACTGATAACTGATGACATGCCACATTATTTAAAATGCAGTGCACTTCTTGTTCCAGACAGCTCACTGCAAGTTAACATTCGTCTTTATACGGATTTCTTTGTCCTCTTTTTTTTTTTTTTTAATTTATTTATGTTTTGGTCGTGAAGAATGCTTCTTCATGTTTAATTTGTTCAGTGTTGTCAGCCTGTGAATTTCTGTTAAAGCTGTTGATATTTATCTTGTTTAGGTTTAGTGTGGTTTTAATTAACATGGCTTTTTAAGCACAATGTGTTTGCTTTAATTTTGTGGAAACACTGTTCTACTGAATGACAGGTATTTCCTTTAATAAATACAGTTGTATTCATTGAGTCTCTTAATTCTGACCCTGACAAGTTCAGCTAATGTTCACTGCCTGGTGCAGTCTGGGCAATAATATTTCTGTTGCATCGTATTTGTTTTTTTGTAATATATAGAGTAGATGGGACCCAATGTGTATTGAATATGATAAAAGTGCACATTCAAATCCCGGACATTTTCTGTCATTTAGATAAACAGTGGTTTCATGGGTTCAAAGACCAAAAATGGTCTAAATGAAACCCTTTTTTCCAGGGATTAGCAGAGCACACAAATCACAACGGATTTTGCTAACATATCTGTTGCCACATCATCTGGATCTTTGCTAAAACTGTGACTTTTACCAGATGTTACATTCCACTGTCCCAAAGTGCTGAACAGAAACATGCAAATGTTTGACCAACCACAAAGTGATAGATTCATGTAGGTTCTTTGTTGAATGTTGGTGGTTGGTTGAATATGTTTATTCTTAACTGTTCAAAGTCAGTGTTACACTCCCCATTGTGGTTTACAATATTACAAACACTCATGGTCACATTCTTTAAAATATGAGCCAAAAAAACATATGTAGTGTCTGCATAATTAGAAAAAGGCATATGATGTTTGAATGGTCTAGAAAATTTCCTACAAGTCAATATTTCTGCTATCAAGTTTATATCCACAGAACAAGGTGTGATATGCACACGCATAATAATCAAACAAATGTGCTTTTCCTATCTGGATCATGAATTAATCTCATCCTAGGTCTGTAAAGAATTTTATCAAAATATTGCTGACTGATATTTTACTGTGGATTGAATCACAGCAGCATTTTCAAATAGTTATAGTTTAGTTTAATTTTTGGTACCAAAAACAATTGACATAATTAACCGAATCCCATCCCGCCACCACATCACCCCCATCCTCCAAAACCTCCACTGGCTCCCGGTCCACCACCGCATCCACTACAAAGTGCTCCTCCTCACCCACAAGGCTCTCCACCACAAGGCCCCCCCCCTACCTCACTGCCCTGCTGCACCACCACAACCCCTCCCGCATCCTCCGCTCCTCCCATGGCAGCCTTCTCTCCCCACCACAGCAGACCAAACACCGGACCTGGGGAGACAGAGCCTTCTCCATCGCCGCCCCCTCCCTCTGGAACTCCCTTCCCATCCACCTCCGTAACTGTCCGGACCTCCACACCTTCAAATCCCAGCTCAAGACTCACCTTTTTTACAATAGCTTTCAACCCCTAAAAAAACCCACCTCCGTTACTTTCTTTTATTGTTCCATGCCTCACTGTGTTCTTTTATCAGTTGTTTTATTATGCTATGTTTCACTGTGTTCTTTTATTTGTTTGTTTTACTTATTTATTTCACTGTTTTTTAAACTGAAAACTGTAAAGTGTCTTTGAGTTTTAAGAAAAGCGCTCTACAAAATAAATGGATTATTATTATTATTATTATTATTAACCAATTAATTTTCTTTCCTGTGTTGATAACTGTAGACCAGCAAAGGCATTGTCTTTGTCTCTTGGACACAATAACTTTTATAACTTTTAATGACAGATATGTTATACTTTGCTGTCAAATATTTGAAGCTAAGAGGAGAGAATCAGCCCTAATGAGTTAAAGTCCTCTTTTAGATGTTGCTGTGAACGCGGTATGCCCATATTTGTACTGCCATAGGAGAACCGGTAACACTCCGCGCCGCTGGGTGGCAGTAGACGCGCCACGTGACTGATTGTCAGCCGCCAATCAGCGTCAAGAAGAAGCGCCACCTCGGTCTCCTCTCTCTCTCTCTCTCTCCCTCCACGCCGTGCCTGTAGCTCGGCTGCACTGTGGAGTTCCGCCTCACCTGCCGCAGACTTTGGTCGGGTTCACCTCCCGTGTGGACGAGGAATCTCCCAGCATGGCGTTAAACCTCACCATCAGCACCAGCAACCCGCCGTTAGGTGAGTTTGCCACCTGTGATCCTTCAAAACAAAACAAAAACAAAACAACAACAAGCTCTTGTTCAAAGCTGGCTAAAGCTAGCGGCTACGTGTCAGCCCAGCCAACGAGGAAAACCCCCATTCATGCGCCCTTTTTCCTAACAATAAAAAACATCAACAACATCTGGACCTATATGTGCAGAGTGTGATGATATGTCTGTGTAAGTTCAAACGGGGCGTTGTTAAGAGCTTAGCTAGCAGTTGTTGCTAGCTTGACGTCGTGGCATGAAACCCTCAACATGCACATACATTAAAAAAAACAGCAAAAAAATGTGTTTGCAGTCCGTAATTGTTGCTTTTATGAAGTCAGAAAAAAGGCACATGGCCGAATGACAGATGACACGCTGGCATTAGCTGTGAGGGCTCCGCCGGCTCGGTTCGGTCATTTGTAATGGATCAGCACGTAATTCTGCAAATGTATCGTCAATGTGAACGGAAACCAATCACGATGACGTGAAAAACAAAAAAGCTCGCTGTGCTTTAATATTATCGGTGCTTTGTGGCGAGAGAAGCTAGCTGTGCCTGCTTTGATAGGGAGGAAAGGGCGCCCTCGCGTGTTGAAAGTCAGTACTGCAGGCTGATGCAAGCATTCTGAAACAGCTGGAGGGGGGGCGGGGGGGGCGACTGAGGGGAATGTGAGAGTGATGGTGTCTGTTTCGTTTGCATCCTCAGAATCTGTTGCAGTTTCACATTGAATGTTTGATGGTTATATGTTTTATATTTATGTGTAGTTACATGAACGCCAAAGCATGTTAGGAATGATGGAAACACAAGAATAACATTCCCTGATTACAGTTCCATCTGTTCTATTTAGATATTTGATGATATTTACCACTGGGTTTGTAGAAATTAATAGATGGGAGCTGTAAGGTATGATCTTTGAGCAAGGTAATGTTGAGCAGCTTTGTGTGCTGTTTGTCTCAAGTCAAGACCAGTTCAGCTGGTCTTAAGTGTAAAATGCCTGTGAAGAGTCTGTGGTCATGTGGTGTTTTGAAAGGAAGATTTTTATAGCTCAGAGGTGAAACAACTTCAAGAACGTTCTACGCCCGGAATTGACTGGAGCTGGTTTTGAGCTTTGTATCGGATTGGCTGCAAACAAACTAACAAACATCGAATTGTCTCTTTTGTCCCACAGGGGCAATCCTGACAGCAGAGCATGTGAAAGGGAGTGTGCAGCTTTCAGTGGAGGAAGGCAAAGACACCCGGCTTCTCGTCTCAGAGTCAGTAATGCAGTTAATGATTTATGAGCGCTTTACAAACACTTAATACGAAAACATCTTTATTATTCCTCATTTATCTGGTATTTGTGCCCCCACCACAGTTCAATCCAGTTTAGCGACGTCAACTCCATCAGTCGCTACCTGGCCCGGGTGGCTCCTTCCCTCGGCCTCTATGGAACCAACATGATGGAGCAGACTGAGGTTTGTGTTTTGTTTGTGTGTCATTTTGTGGTCCGGGATGCAGTTTGTGGTCCTCACTGCAGTCTGCTCTCTGCAGGTGGATCACTGGCTGGAGCTCAGTGCTCGGCGCCTGTGTGGTCAGCCGGGTTTGGCTGTGGCGCTGGCTGAGCTTGACAAGGCCCTCTCCCTGCGGACCTTCCTGGTGGGACATGCTCTCACTCTGGCTGACCTGTGTGTGTGGGCTGCCCTCAAAGGTCAGTGTTCTCAAGTCGTTATCAGGCAGAGGTTTGAAAAAAAAAAAACAACAACAACCCAAAAAACAATAAATAAATCTGTTCACTTTACCTCTGTTCTGTGAAAAAAAGCATACCTCTAAACAAGAAAGAATTTTTGATGCAACAGCTTGTATTTGTCTCTCTGCAGGTCACGGCGACTGGCCAAGTCAGGGGAAATCCTTTTCCCATGTCAATCGTTGGTTCTTGTTCTTGAGCTCGCAGGTTCCCTTCAGTGCCGTAGGCAACAAGTACACCTGCAAAAAGGCTCCGGTAAACAAGTCCAACGTAAGTGTCTTCAACAAGTTCTACATTTGATGTGTTTTCAGCGGTCACATTAGCAGCAAAATGGTTCAAAACATTGTCCAGATTTTCTCCCGAATTAGATTGGGTTTTCAAAAGGTTCCAACTGAGGTGCTGTAAAACTAATAAACAAATTGGACTCTTTCTTGCTCTGCTTCTCAGTCTGAGGAGAGAGAGAAGAAGCAAGATGTTGGCAAGTTTGTGGATTTGCCAGGAGCCGAGATGGGCAAGGTGGTGGTTCGCTTCCCTCCTGAGGCCAGCGGGTGAGTCTTGACTCTGCTTTTTAGGCCAAGCTCTCAATCTAAAATCAAAGACACGTGTGCATTCTTTTGACGATTTGTTTTTCTTTTTTCTGTCTTGGCCAGGTATCTGCACATTGGTCATGCCAAAGCTGCTCTGCTCAACCAGCATTACCAGGTCACGTTTAAGGGCAAACTCATCATGCGCTTCGATGACACCAACCCCGAGAAGGAAAAGGAAGACTTTGAGAAGGTGAGAGGTTGGAGAGAAGTGTGTCAAAGCAGTCGGCAGCTGAAAGAAAGCAACAATCCTTTGAGCATATTTTCATAATGCAAAGGACAATGTCTGAAATGTTCTTTTCCGGTTCAAGTTATTTTAAACGTTTGTTTGTTCTTGTTTCTTCCCAGGTGATCCTGGAAGATGTTGCAATGCTCCAGATCCATCCGGACCAGTTCACCTACACCAGCGACCACTTCCCTAAAATAATGAAGTTTGCCGAGCAGCTGCTCTCTGAGGGAAAAGCTTACATCGACGACACACCTCCCGAGCAGATGAAGCAGGAGCGGGAGCAGCGCACCGAGTCCAAATGCAGAAATAACAGTACGAGAAGTTCAATAGACATCGCATACATATGTCCACACTTTTTTATGTTTGTCTTTGTTTTGTTCTTTGCAAATCTGCACATTTAGAGCTCGAATCTCTTAAGCTGCAATTACTCTTTGTTCCTCCGTAGCCGTGGAGCAGAACATGAAGATGTGGTCGGAGATGAAAGCTGGGACCACATTTGGTCAGACCTGCTGCATGAGGGCCAAGATCGACATGAACTCCAACAACGGCTGCATGAGAGACCCCACCCTGTACCGCTGCAAGAACGCCCCCCATCCTCGCACAGGCAGCACATACAAGTACTTAATCCCACCGGCCGAGAGGGAGGGGAAGAGGCACATCCCATCGGTGGTTTTGATGAACGTGTGGAGGAAAACTGCATGAGAACCCTTATGCTCATCTCTTTCAGAGTCTACCCAACATATGACTTTGCCTGCCCCATCGTGGACAGTGTGGAGAATGTGACGCACGCTCTCAGAACCACCGAGTACCACGACCGCGACGAGCAGTTCTACTGGATCATTGAGGCCCTGCGCCTCAGGAAGCCGTACATCTGGGAGTACGCCCGCCTCAACCTCAACAACACGGTGCTCTCCAAGAGGAAGCTGACCTGGTTTGTTGACCAAGGATACGTCGAAGGATGGTGGGTGAATGAATTATTAAGGACCTCCTCAACATCTCAGTGTTTACTCTTTCTACCTATTCCCTCCTCTGCCCACCGTGTCTCGTGATATGCTTATGTCCTCATGTGACCCTTTGCTCCTGGTCCTGCAGGGATGACCCTCGCTTCCCCACTGTCAGAGGAGTCCTGAGGAGAGGAATGACCGTGGAGGGTCTGAAGCAGTTCATAGCAGCACAGGTATGGATGTCCGTCAGTGAAAAATGCAAAATAAATGTGCTGAAATCTCTACAAATGCAGTTTGTTTTAACATAATGTCCCGACAATGTAAATTTCATCATCAATCCTCACACTCTGTAACAAGCTAGACATGGAGGACACTAAGTTAAATGAGAGGCATATTTTGACGGATGAATTTGGTTAATTCACCATGCTCTTTTTACCATTCTCTTTCCAGGGTGGTTCCAGGTCTGTGGTAAACATGGAGTGGGACAAGATCTGGGCCTTTAATAAGAAGGTATGGTTTTGTTTTGCACCATCTGACATTACCGCCTAATTGTCTGAACCTTGCTGGATATTCAAATGGTCTAAAGGATTCTGACTTAGCTTTCACTGAACGGTCGTTCCTGGAGTAGTGTAGATATTCAAACACAACAAACATTCACAAGGCTCTTACTTAAGTATACAAGTATACTTAAATCTATCAACTTCTACCTTCAAAGGGCGAATTCCGATTGCCCATCTGTAAAACCTAATTTATAAATCAGAGGTACAGCAGATTATCTCTGTTCGACCACACCAACACCAACTCTGCATGGATCAGTATAAACAAGCCTGCAATCAACAGAGGTTCAGAGAATGGCCTGTGGTTCCACTGCTGGCATGGCTTCTGTGTGCTTTGCCATTGTCCTTTTTTTCCCTTTTTTTTTTTAAATTAAGAAAAAAAAATATTTTACTTTTCTGTCCCCTTCACTGTCCCTCCTTACTACCCAACTCCCCTTCACAAAGAAATAACATTGAACCCCCCCAAATCCATCCCAGCTGCATCATTTCATCTCTCATATTATTACCTGTTCCCTTTTTTTTGTTTCCCCCTGTGTTTCATGTGTGTGGACACATAGTGTCGCTTCCTCTTTGTGGTTTTTACTTGCTGGCTGCTTCATCCTGAAGTCAAGTAGAAGGCGTGGAAACTAAAAAAAGTTTAAAAAGTTACACTAGAGGCTAAAACCCAGCACGCTTTATCTAATGTCTTAGTTAGTAGATTAAGGAGAGAGAGATTTGTGGGTCAGTGGTTTTGACACAGCTGCATGTACCCAAAGCTACTAAATGAAAGTGATGACAGACATCAGGATAATCAAGTTTTTC
>CAESWR010002185.1:245-18298 GCA_903171835.1 Mullus surmuletus
ACACACATCAGTGCTTTCATTACTGTTGTTGATAGTGATAGAAAGCAATGACACGCAGTTTAATTCCTCTTATTCTGAAATCACACATCAAGAGACACAAAGGAAGACGATGGGAGGTGATTTGACCTGTTGGAGGATCTGTTCATTGACAGCAGGATCAGTCAGGTCGGCAGTTGACTTCATCTTCATCTTGATGATGATCTTTGATTTTCTATCTGAATAATCCACAAAATCACACACCAAACAAAATTTTATGCATTTATTGGTCAAGAAAGTTACTGTTTAAAGTGACTACACTACTCATCAGTAAATCTGGGAACGTTGCTCACAAAAACAACATTTGAATGGTAGTGAAAGACTCACCTTCATGGCAGATGAAAGGAAAGAGCCTGTGACAGAGGTCATCAATCTATAGGTGATTCTCATCTTCAGCCACACAGTGCTGATTATTGAGGTTATTTGGTTGGCCTGATTTCCACCTTCTGAAGGTACTTGGACTCTTGTCAGACCAAGTCCATGGAACTCTGTACAGACCAATCCAAGACTCAGTAGAAGCTGGTATCAAAGATTGGACACTAGTGTTTTCTTCAGAGTTGGTGATGACGGCCAAGTCAGTGTAGTGTTGTCTGCAGTAGGTTTGGGCATCACTCCATGTTTTCCTGGTTGAGATGAACTCATAGGTTGTCTGGTTTTGGCCGAAGTCTGCAATAGACAAAGTCATGATGAATGAAATGATTCCTGTTGGTGCATCTCATGACTCAAAATAAATCATTCTCATTATTGTCACACCTTCCTGTCATTAAAACACCTTGGACTCCAAAATATTTTTTTCCAGTTTCCAAGGTTCTGTGAAAAACATGAATCATATAATTGACTAATTACGTAGTTTACATCTTATTTTGCAGCTCTATTTGAGCTATAAGTTACAGCTGCAGCAGGGTTTCATTCATTCAGGTGTGGTGGCGATCCAACCATTAATGAAAGATGCTTTTATTGTGAAGACGTGTTGTGGGAATATATTTAGAGCAGTGGTAATGTTATCAATGACTAGATGAAGAGTAAGGGCATAAAAAACATTTCTATAAACTGGTCTCACCTTTGTAGCAAATAAAAGATTTTACAGTTTCACATGAAGCGTCTTTCCATAGTCCAGCACCATCTGTCCTCACACAGGCTTCACGCCCAGAACCATAGTTTGGTTCACCACTCCTCCAGTTGTGATATTGACTAGTGATTGGTTGACCAGTTGTTGACCATCTCCAGGAGTTGGAGTCGGTGCCCAGAGTTCCCTTCCAGGATGCTGTGTCATCATACAGTCCAATCCATGCAAATCTTGTGACACCTGCTGGTTTGGTCAGCTGATTCAGGTCTTCCATGCTCTCAAAGGTCGCCAGGTCAGTGTGTTTCTCTCTGCAGTAACGTTGAGCATCTTTCCAGGTCTTTGGTGAGGAGATGTAGATGTAGTTATGAAGGACAACGTCAGAGCAGAAGGTGAAGCTCAGTCCTGAGGGATGATGGAGGAGAGATTTAATGTCTACAAGTACAACACTAGCACAGCCATCTTATACAAAGGATTATTCCTTGATACTCCCAAGGAAGCAAATACTATAACCACAGAACGAAGATAATATCGACATTAAACCAAACCAATTCAGGTGCATCACTAGTAACGGAGTTCATCGACTTGACATGATGACGTGTGTGATTTCTGAGAAAACTGACCATTACTGCTGAAATGTTTTCACTTGAAAAAAGGAAAGCTTTTCTGAGTAGTTTATTTTGGTTTGTTTTCCGGGTGAATTTTTTTTCTGATTTTCAGAGTAATTTTATTTTTATGATTTAATTTTCAAGGTAATTTCTTCAGATTTTCTGAGTAATAATTTTTGATGTAGATATTTTCCTGAATCATTTTCTGTTATTCTCTGTTGGGTCGACAGCGTGTCGAGAAACAAAGTCCCCCTCGAGAACAAAGGGAGACCCGACCGCAGGAGGTCGCCAAAATCAAAATCCCAGCTCTAAACTCCATTTCCCAGCATCCTTTGCTCAGGCCGCCTCACAGCCAATCACAACAACCATTTTGGCTCCATCGCGAGCCAGCGACTCTTTGGTTCTTTCCTGTCCTCTCTCTCTCTTTCCCTCTCTCTCACTCACAAGCACACGCACACGTGCTACAGTCACACGCCTGTAAGTACGCCATCTTGCGTTCAGGATCTTGCCGCACGAGCGCCATCGCGCGCCACATTCCCTCTCATACTCAAATCTTGCGGCAGCGAGACCCCACCTCCAAAAGGGGGGGTGGTACATAAGAGAGACCTTCTCTCACGCTCCTCCCCTTTACAAACACACACACACACACACACACATGCTGCCCTGAGCCTTGTCAGGACCTGTAACGCACGCACACATGCCAGTGCAAGAGACTTTCCTTTATTTATTAATTGATTGTTGATTGATTGATTGTTGATTGATTGCTATTGTAGATTAGACTGTAGAATTCAGGGATATTGAAGGTGTGTTGGTTAACCGATCGTGCCCATCAATAAACCTGTTCTTTGCATTAAGAAGTTGTCCTGCGTTTTGTGTACATTCTTCATAACAAGCTGGTGAAGAGGGTCTGTGCACAAATTCATCCTTCAAGAAACACGAGAACGATTCATCAATTGATCGTCCCCAGTTTTGCGGTGGTGCCCCGTCGCACCTTTAAGGTACATTTCTTGATTAGATATTGACTAATTAAGCAATAATTCATTTTCCCCCAAATTCTTAATCTTCCAATCAATTGATTAAGCCCCTTTGTGCACAACATTTCTGAGTTTGGACAGCATCTGAAGCAATAGCTGCATTCACTCCTTTATTGAGAGTTCGATTTCATGGAATCAGACGTGACTGGCTTGTTGAGTGAAATCAGATCATTACTTTGATCTGGGTCTTTGACTTTGGGAGATAGTCCTGTATTTAAGTCATGGTATTACTATTACAGCACTTTGTGGACTGTATGCAGGTACCTGAGGGGCATGTGCATAATCTGTATATACTTCTCATACTGTACATGTTGTAACAAACTGCACTTGCTGCTCCTTGCACTTCTGATTAGATGCCAAACTGCATTTGGTTGCCTGTATTCATACATAATGACAATAAAGTTGAATCTAATCTAATCTAATGTATGTGCGGGGCAGTAGTCATCATAGAGCTATGGGACTCAATTGATGGTTGGAGGTTCATGCGGGACTTAAAATATCTTGATTCAGAAAAGAAATTAGCAAGAAAAACACAAAAAAGAAAAACAATTCTGAGAAACAGGAAAAAAAACTATTCAAATAACAAACCAGAAACCAAATTACTTAGAAATAAACAGATTTTCTTTTTCGAGTGAATGCAATACGCTTCCATAGCATCACAATAAATAAATGTAGATTTGAAGTTGTGACAATAATGTATTTCTACACTAGAATCAAAAAACATACCTAATTGTTTAGTGCAGGGGCGGAGCAAGTGGCTCATTACAGAGGAGGCGGGAACTCTAGTGCACTGGTTCTTCAATGGGGGTACGCTTACCCCTGGGGGTACTTGAAGGCACTCCAGGAGGTACTTGAGATTTATTTTTAAATATATATTAAAAATAGCATCAACCAAAAGTCCTTTAAAATATTGCTTAATAAACATGTCAATAAAATAAAAAAGGGTTACATGAGTCCATACGCTGAGTCTCCTCTATTCCAGGATGGTTTGACCCAACTTGGCACATGGCATCACCTGTCAATCACTGGCACTGCTGCCTTGACAACTCAAACAATGGAGTCCTGGTTAAAGCGGAGCAGCTTTATGTCTTTTTTGAGAAGTCTTTAGTTATTGTTTGATATTATATATTATATTTGACAGGGGTACATCAGTGAGAAAAGGTTAAGAACCACTGCTCCAGTTGGCCCCCTATTTCCTATTGGCTGCATCGCGATGCAAGATAAGCCTCTTTCATAGAGAGAACCTGCATCAGAGCCTCATCAGAAACTGATATTTAGCCACGTTTGCTTTTCACTCTGAGCCCAATGGAGGATAGTAGCTGCTCACAGTACTCAAGTTGTAAAGGGAAATCAGGGGGGTTGGTGGATTTGATCATAGGGGGACGTCATTTGTGCTGATAACAGAGCAGAAGGTGGGAGACCATCTCCGTACCCTTTTGATTATTGTTAAAGCATAAAGATAATGATTATACTCCTAAAACAACATGCATGTTATGGATGTTGGGCGTCAGATACTATTAACTTAATAGTATCTGTCGAATACAGTCTGTAAAGTTTACTCAATATGAGCGAAAATTAATGTTTAAATATCAGTAATACCACATTGATTGATAAAATGACATCATGGATGGAAAGGGGGGATGGCCATTTTAGAAGGGGGATGATTTGAACTGTTTTTGTTTCAGGGGAGGTTCATTCCCCCCATCCCCCCTCAACTGGAGTACTGCCTACTTGGGCTCGCTGATGTTTGGAGCCATCGCCATCACGGCGATGTCTTCAGAACAAATGCCAGTGTGGCGTTGCTGCAACACATTGGCTGCGCTGACGTTTGTATCTGTTATTGTGGCGTTTATAGTGTTCGCCGACCGGCACCAGCGCTCCTGCAGCTGCGTGCCGTGGAGATGTGATCGAGACCCCGACTCGTCCAGCCTGATTTGGACTAAAGACCTCCCGCCCCCCCCTTCTTAACACTGGTTTAACTTTACAGATACAACAGCCAGAGTCAGACTTTGTGATTTGTCTTTCTTTTTTTTCCCATCCTTCGTTTGGCCATGAGCCCCTTCACAATAGTGGGCCCGGGGCGGCGGCCCCCTCTGCCCCCCTGCTAGCTTTTTTAGCGCGTTACACCATCACCTTTCCCCCTTTGCTCCTCAGTTCCAAGCTGACACAGCTGTTTGTGGTAGCTCGTGCAGTGAAAAGTAAGAACACACCATAAAATTACATGAATCACAGGGCAGTGGGCTCACCAAGGAGGAGGAGCATCACAGTCTTGTAGCAATCCATCCCTGACTTTACTGCAAACAAGAAGAAAGCAGGTGATATGAAAGGTGACACTTCAAACCTCTGCAGTCACTCAGCCTCCTTTAGACCTGCTCTGTGACGGGACTCAACACCCACTGTTCTCATTCTTTTTCAATGAAGATGCCTAAAAGTCATAGTTAAAATGTCTATGGAGATCTTCATTCATTTCTAGCATTTCTAGCATTTCTAGCATTGCTTTAAGAATTGTCAGTAGCAGACACCTACATCTTAACTGAAATAGTTGTTTATTTAGTCCTTTAGACAGCTGGGTCCCTTCTACAAAAGTATTTATAATAATAATAATAATATAATAATAATTCATTTTATTTGTACAGCGCTTTTAAAATTCTAAAAGATGCTTTACATAGAGAAAAAAAATAGATACATGAGATTAAGAGTAGAACGGAGGAACATGGAGAAAATAAAAGTACATACGACAGTTAAATATTAAAAGCAGTTTTGAATAGGTGAGTTTTTAAAAGGGATTTAAAAGTGCTAGGGTTGGAGCAGTGTCTGATGGTGGATGGGAGGGAGTTCCAGAGGGTAGGAGCAGCAGTGGAGAAGGCTCAGTCCCCCCAGGTTCGGTGCTTGGATGGGGGTGGTGGGGTAAGAAGGTGAGCAGAGGAGGATCGGAGGATGCGGTGGGGGGGGCATGGGGCTGGAGCAAGTCGGTGAGGTAGGGAGGGGCCTCGAGATGGAGGGCTTTGTGAGTGAGGAGGAGGATCTTGAAGGTGATGTGTTGTTTGATGGGAAGCCAGTGGAGACGGAGGAGGAAAGGGATGATGTGGTCACGTGACCGGGTGTGGGTAGGCGGACAGCAGAGTTCTGGACCAGTTGTAGTTTATTGAGGAGATGGAGGGTAGACTGTAGAGGAGGCTGTTGCAATAATCCAATCTGGAGGTGATGAAGGCATGGATCAGAGTTTCTGCTGCAGGGAGGGAGAGAGATGGACGGAGACGGGCAATGTGTTTTAGGTGGAAGAAGGCTGTCTTTGTGACCTGTCTGATGTGGTGTGTGAAAGTGAGGTTGGAGTCGAAGGTCACTCCAAGGTTGCGGATGTGGGAGGAGGGAGACAGGGATGAGCTTCCAATTGTGACAGAGAAGGGGGGGTGGACTGGGTAAGTGATTTGGGGCCAATGAGGATGACGTCAGATTTGTCTAAGTTGAGTTGAAGGTAGTTGTCTTGCATCCAGGTCTTTATTTCAGAGAGGCAGTTGGAGATGATGGAGAGGGTGGATGAGGTGATGGATTCAGTGAAAATGTAGAGTTGGACGTCGTCAGCGTAGCAGTGAAAACGGAGACCATGATGACGGATGATGTTGCCTAGGGGGAGGATGTAGATGATGAACAGGAGGGGGCCAAGCACCGAACCTTGGGGGACACCTTGGGACAGGGGAGCGGTGGAGGAGGAGCTGTTGTTTATAAAAATGAATTGTTGTCGGTTTGTGAGGTAAGATTTGAACCAGGTGAGAGCTGTGCCGGTGATGTTAAGAGATTTTTCCAGACGGGAGAGGAGGATGGAGTGGTGGATGGTGTCAAAGGCGGCAGTGAGGTCCAGGAGGATGAGGATGCTGATGTGGCCGGTGTTTCCGTGATGTGTTGCGAGCGAAAACCACATTTGGAACATTTCGAAGAGGTTATTGGAGTTGAGGTGGGTTTGTAGTTGAGAGGCGACGGCATGTTCTATTATTTTTGAGAGCAGAGGGAGGTTGGAGATGGGGCGGAAGTTGGAGGTGATGTCAGGATCAAGTCCGGGTTTTTTGAGAATGGGTTTGATGGCTGCAAGTTTGAAGGAATCGGGGACTGATCGGGAGCAGAGGGAGGAGTTGACAATGGAGATGATGAGTGGAGAGAGGAGTGGGAGGCGGGTCTTGACGAGTGTGGAGGGGATGGGGTTCAGGGTGCAGGTGGGAGTCTTCATGCCGGTTAGTAACTGGGAGAGTTGTGCAGGAGAGATGGGAGAGAACTGGGATAGAGGCTGAGCAGAGGAGAGGGGTGGATGTGTAGGCGGGTTGTGGTGGGGGGTGGAGGTGGCGGAGTGGAGGTTGCTGTAGATGAAGTCTATCTTGCATTGAAAAAAGTTCAGGAAGGTCTGGCATTTATTGGGTGTGAAGGTTGCAGTAGTGTTATCGGGGGGTGACAGAATGGAGTTGATGGTGCAGAACAGGGTCCTGGGGTAGCTGTAGCCGGAGTGGATGATGTGGGAGTAGTATGAGAACCGGGCGGAGTTGAGAGCAGTTTTATATTGATGGAGGTGGTCGGTGTAGAGCTGGAGATTAATTGAGAGTCCGGTTTTCCTGTGCAATCTTTCCAGTTTATCGTTTCTTTGATTTCAACTGGTGCAGTGCTGGGGTGTACCAAGGAGCAGAGCGGGTGAATGTGACGGTTTTTGTTTTGATGACAAGTAGGTCCAGACAGGAGGAGAGGGTGTTGTTGTAGTGAGTTGTGAGGTCAGAGGAGAGTCCAGATGGTGGTGGGGGAGATACAGCTAGACTGTGGGAGAAAGCAGGGGTGAGGGCGGATGGACTGATGGATTTGAGGTGGGGGAGTGGCAGTGCTGAATAAAATCGAAGCATTGTAGGATGTCCAGGAATTCACAGGCGAGAGCGCAGTTGGGGTTGTCAATATGGATGTTGAAGTTGCCAAGGAGGAGAACGGACGGTGAGAGGGCACAAAGGTGGTTGAGGAGGTCAGAGAGGTCGGAAAGGAAATCTTTGTTTGGCTTGGGTGGGCGGTAGATGATGGCAATGATCAGGGTGGTGGGACCAGGGAGTTTGAAGACAGCAAGTTCGATAGAGGGTACAGCTTGGAAGGGGAGTGAGGTGATTATAAAGTCTTTTTTGTGGATTGAGGCGATGCCTCCACCTCGGCCTTCTGGGCGGGGTTTATCAATTTAAGGGCATCCTGAGGGTGTGGCTTGGTTTAGTGAGAAGTAGTCCAGGTGCTTATGCCAGGTTTATGTTAGACACAGAAGGTCCAGTTTATTGTCCATGATGAATTCTTGCAGAATGAGGCCTTTGTTGGTGAGGGAACGGGTGTTGAGCAGGGCCAAGTTCAGGTGATGAGGTTTCTTGAGTGGTGGCTGAGAGGTCCGGGGTAGTGGGCGGAGGCAGGCGGGATGGCTGTTTCTATGATTGGGCTGGCGGGGGGGGTCTGAAGTTGATAATGGTGGGGATTTGAAAACTGGCTGATTTCGAGTCTGGTAGCTGGTGTGGCAAACAGGGGGAGCCAGAGTGCAGGGATGAGCTGTGTGCAGAGGGTGGTTGAGGTGACGGTAGTTCCAGTGGGGGACGCTGGGGGGCGCTGTGATTTGGAAGAGGTTCGGTGGAGCATGAAGAAGAGGTTGATGTAAACACTAGTCAGGAGCTTGCATGGACACGGTACTGAATGTTTGAGGTTAATATGAATCTGCCGGACCTGTTGGGGTGGATACCGTCGCTGTTAAAATATTCTGGCCTATTCCAGAAACTGTTAAAATTGTCAATGAAGTTGCACAGCGAGTGAGACCAGGTGTTCAGGGTGAGGACTCTGCTGAAGCGCTCGCAATCTTTTTTGTCTGCTCGGATTGACGGCGCGCTGTGTTGTTGCAACCGACATGGATTACGATGCGGTGGACGGAGGAGGGAAGTGAATGGAGAGAAGAGGGGATCTTATCAGCAATGTCAGCAGCTGTGGCGCTGGGGAAGGACAGTGTTGCGGCGTTGAAAAAACGGATACCTCTCATAATGGAGTTTCCTATGATGACTGTTGTGGGGGAGTGGGGGGATCGATGGACGGGATGTTGCAGGATTGCGGGAGCGGCAGTTTGGGGGGCTTCCGGCTGGAGCTGTGTCAGCGTCGGGGATGTTTTGGCGAGCTGGCTGGGGCTCCTCCTGTTGCTCCTGTTGTCTCACACTGCAAAAAACTGCCTTCCTGGACCGGAGCTTTGCTGACAGACCCAGCGGAGTGGCGGCGAAGTGCTTCCCGCAGCAGCCTCCGTCGGGAGGCCGCGGAAGATGTTTGCGCTGTGGGTCGATGGACCGGAGGCTCCGAGCGCTGCCGGACGCCAGCAGAGGGGAAACCCCACTGGCAGCGCTGGGCCGCGTCAGGGGGCCGCTGCACTTCTGCGTGGAGGTTGTCTGGTTGTCTGCGCGCTGGTTGACCCCAGCGAGGAGGCCGGGCGATCTATGGCTATCGCGGCGGGAGGGGCTCTGACCGTCTTGAGGCCCAAACCCCTGGGTGGTCCGTCGGGTGTCCGGGTGGGAGCCGTGGAGAATCTGGCAGGTGGCAGGTTGGAGGAGGAGGCCGCGTCGCTGCCGGTCAGCCTCTGGGCCGGGTAGTCATCTGCGTCGATCTCAACCTGGGCCGGGTTGGCGGGCAGAGGCTTGGCCAGTTGGGACAGGGCCTCAGAGCTACTGAAGAGGGCCAGACGGGCCGGGGAAAAGCCGTGGTCATTGTTGCCACTCTTTCCACGGATCACTATCTCCGACCACGTTGGACGTGTGTTGGGAGTGGAGCAGGATGAAGGCCGGGGGCTGACGGGGTCCCAGGGTAGCGTGTCTTGAAGGGAGGCCTGGAGTGAGATGAGGTAGCGAGACTGTTTGAAGGCGACGTTCATGCAGGAGGTGAATAGGTCCGATTTGACTTTTCATTCGTCGGAGAGTCGCGGATATCCTGTTTAAGGCGAGTAATTGTTTTGTTGGCTTTGTCCAGCTCAGATGTATGGGGGGAGGGGACGTGCGGGTGGTAGAGGCCATGGCGCGGTCAGCTCTCTGTTCGCTCACTCCGCTCTCTCTCCGCTCTCTGTGCGCTCATTCCGCTCTCTCTCCGCTCTCTGTTCGCTCAAAAATTATTTTTTCATGTAAATTTCCGTTGGCTACATGAGGAAAAAAATATTTTTGGCTGTATTCTTGTTAAGCTTATTAAATTCACACGTTTATTGCATACTTTTGTTATTTTGTCTTGCTTATTAACTTTGTTTTTATTTATGTACTATCTTTATGATATTTATAACACATCTTGGCCTGAGTATTAATATCTTTAATGTATATACAATTTTGCAATTTTATTCTAATTCTGTGCTTTGTTTAAAAGTTTGGAGGAGTTAAGATCAATTGGCCAATAATATTTTTTTGTTTAAAAAGAAAACAATCTGCCTTTCACCACTTGGAAAAATATAAATTGAAGTCATAATGCTGAATTTTTTCTATAAGTTTAATTTTACAACTTTAAAGAACAAAGAAGTGAAATTTGTGTACAAAATGACATGCAAAATTGCAGTGCATCTAAAAGAAATATCATAACGTGGTGACTGATCTAAACCCCCCTCTCTGCACTAGCGATGCTGCCTTGTTATGTGTGGCATCGCCGTGGATTCTCCGTGGAGCTCTCTGCAGAGACCATCTTTGGAAAAGCCCCTATATTGTCTCTCTGTTGTTAAAATAGGGAGCGCTATTCCAAAGAGAATTGCAAAAAAAAACCCAAAACTTAAGGTGAACAATAATTCTGGTCAAAAGAGAATATGTTCAAAGATTTGAATCTTTAAAAATAAAAGAATTCTCTTTTTTAAAAAGACCAAAAACAAATATATTTTGAATGTTGTCAGAGTTGTTTAAGTGTCAAAGAAGCAGTTAAGACATTTCTTCAAGTATAAAAGGTAAACTCACCAGTTTCAGATCCAGCTGCAGGATACTGGCACTCTTTGCAAAGTCATCCAAAACAGAGAGACGCGTCTGAGGGTAGATGGCCAAATGTAGTGTTTTATAATAAAAGCTGCCGGCATTTTCATATGCAAAATGTTTGGTTCAATTCCCATCTGTCATTTGTTAATCAAAACCTTGTTCATGGTCCATCTGATCTCGGATAAATAAATAACTCTTTGCCCTCTGACTGTCGCCGTTTCTGACTCATCAGTGAAGCTGCAAATTATCTTTGAAATTTCAAAATTTTTCTCCCAAGTTTCATAAAAGGTCCTTAAAGAAACACAGGGCAACATTTTAATCCATAACATCAGTGTGGAACGTGTGTGTTGCGTCAACGTCGGGAGCTTCTTTCCCGCCCAGTTCACACCCGCACTCTGCTGACTGGCGTCCTGGCTGAAAATGTTGGCCTGTAGGTTTTTAGAAGGGACGTAGCAGTCAGATATTAGGATCCGATATCAGTCCTGATCTCGGCTAAATATCCACACTGGATATTGGATCATCGGGAAGCACACAAGCTGACCTACCTCACGACGACACAAGCCAGCTAACGTGGAGCTTGTAGGGGCTCTACATTAGCTTTAGCTTTAGCCTTAGCAGCTGGTAGGGCTCTCCACGCCAAACCAATGTTGACTGCTTCTGTCTCTTTATCAGAGCGAGTTGAAATCCTTTGAAGGGGAATGAATGGAGACCTTAGAAGCCCCCTTGTAGCCTTGGACGCGGGGGGCTCTGTGTCAATACAACACAGACGTACAAACCAGGCTTTAGACTGATAGCACTTTGAGTCTCCATTCATGACAAACCCGTGTGGCTGATAGACATCAGATCAAGCTGGAGAGGAAGGTGGATACAGCTACAAAATAAAGCACACGCTAACTTTTCGAAATAAACCAAAAGCCTTTGTGTTTTCGGGTTGTGTGTACGTGGCTTTGGAAACTCATCGGCCAGGACCTTGTTCACATGGCGACCGTTTTAGAAAAGATAACATTAATGCATCATGTCATTCAGAATCACTTATAAAATATATGAAATCAATCAGAGACATCAGTGCCGATTTATGCTGCTGACCGTGGGTCTTTTGACTGCCAGGCACCACACACACACATACACACGCACACACACACACACAGATCTGACAGCATTTTCACACACGCTAAAAGCACCAAACTCTTTGTAAAACACACAGACCAGCCCCTCTGCTGCTGGTCTTGTTGGGAACAATCATCCCTCTCTGGGTTTGTGGTTGTGTTTATATGAACTACACTGTGTTGTAATGCGCCATGTCGTGTTAACTCTAATTACTGTGAGACGTCGTGGGTCTCGTTCACTCCAGCTGTCCGGCTGACAGAGTACAGAAGGCTGCAGTAGGTGCTGACTGACGGCGGAGCACGGACTGGACAGCGCTTGTGGAATCCCGGAGACACACGTCCCTGAAATGTGAAGAAGTGCTGCTTTTTCTCAGCAGATGAAAGCTTGCGTGACAACACTGAGGATTATTTAACCTGCTTACGTTCTTTGAAACAATGGATCCTAAGTCATGTTTTCAGCTTCACACGTAAAACTATTACACAGTCAAATGTTGGTTGGTTAATTTGTTTACTTCGTGTCTCCTCAACTCTGTGACTCTTTTACCTTTGGTGCCAAATTCCGCCAGAGGATGGAGGCGGGGCTGAGTGGTTGCTACAGACACAGCCATAGCAACCAGTGGCGATTTCTCAAAGACTGCAAGGGAAGCTCAGCTCCCCCTAAAATGTCATACAATGAAATGGTTAAATATGTACTGCTGTGTTAATATTTCCTTGACTACAAATATGTTCAGAATCAGCTACCTATCATAAGTCGACTGACGATTTTTAGAAAACTTCTCAATCCCGTGTCTGCATCTATGTACTTCAGTGGGACTGCATGGACCAGTTTCTGTCCCGCCCTGGACTCTCAGCATCTCTGAGTGTGTATGGAGCAGTATTCTGGCCTCGGCTGGCTGGTTCTTTCATTGCCTCGAAACTCATTGTTGTCACTGATGAGTCCAATCACTGTGGTGTCATCTGCAGACTTAATGATGGAGGTGGATCCATACATTGGCCTGCAGTCATGGGTGAAGGAGTAGAGGAACGGGCTACATGGACTGTGCAGCTGGAGGCCGTATTTCAACAACTATTCTCTCTCTGGGTGCAACATTTAAACCACACTGGACACAAATACACACACGTCAGCTGCCATGGAAACCTGATAAGCCAGCTAACTATTACTTGTCTGATGCTTCATATCGCTGATGCGATGATGATTGGTATAGTTCTCCTCTGCAGAACCAGAAAGCTGCTGACTGGGGAACCTCCCGACCGCAGAGCAGAACACACACCTGCCACATCGCTCCGTGCTCTGCCGTCAGTCGACTCCTACCGCAGCCGCCCGTACGCCGTGAGACGGACAGTAACAAATCTTTGCACTCAATATTTACGGTATATAACACCATGAAGATGTATATCGTGCTGACAATGGCACCAAAACAGCCGCACAAAGATGTGAACAAAACACGAGCTACATGGGAAGAAACTTTCACAACTCAAGTCAGCAATTGTCATAATAAAACATAATACGTGCAACATACCTCTACAATGCGAATAAGGCTAAGTGAGGTAATTTTCCTCAATGAAGTATGTACTCCAAGTACAACTCATAGTGCCATAACAATCTTCATAGACAAGGCAGTTGTCAAACAATAAAATACATGAAATGGGAAGGTGTGGAGGAAAATCACCTGGAGCGAACTGTGGAGCATGGAGGCCAACAGGGTGAGTTTCATCATTAGAGTAACGTATGACACCCTACCCTCCCCAACTAATTTACATCTCTGGTTCGGGGAGGATCCAGCCTGTCCATAGTGTGCTCTACCAGAAACCCTTACACACCCTGGTGGGTTGCAAGACCAGCCTCATCCAAGACAGATATATCTGGCATCACAACCAGATGCTACAATGCTTGGCGGCTGAGCTTGAAAACAAGAGGTTAACCACCAACACCATGCCCGAGAAAACCCAGACTACCTTCCCCGAGACAGCATTCGTTTGGCAAGGAGAGAAGCAGCTAAATCAAGAAGACTCCGCATCATTCAAGCCCGCTGGATGCAGCCCGGGATTGGGAGATGCGTGTTGACCTTGGCCAGAAGCTCACCTTCCCACCGGAAATTGTAACAACCAACCTGTGCCCAGACTTGGTCCTCTGGTCCAAATCCTGCCGCCGTGTCTTCATCAACAAATTGACAGTCCCGTGGGAGGAGTCCATCGATGAAGCATATGAAAGAAAGAACCTGCGGTATGCCAATTTAGCAGCTGATGCAGAGGATGAGGGCTGGAATGTCAAGGTGCGACCAGTGGAAGTTGGCTGTAGGGGCTTTGTAGCCAGTTCCACCATAAGGCTCCTGAAGGAGGTCGGCATCAGAGGGCAGGCTCAACGGAAGGCCATCAAGGAGCTAGCCAGTGTCGCCGAAAGAAGGAGTCACTGGTTGTGGCTGAAGCGAAAGGAAACAGTTTGGGCTGCTTCCTTCCTTCCTTCCTTCCAGTGACACCTGCCCAGATTCGATCAGCCTGTGGTGGGCCAGCCAGCCAGTGAGAAAAGGCCGAAACGCCCAATGAGTCGGTGGTACACAACTGAAGATGGGTCATGCTGGTGGCACCGGGCGGTCATTTCCCCAAACTCCCAACCAAACCCCACTCGGAGAACATCTCCATCCTTATGTCTGAACGATCATCATGGGATATTAACACCAAGTCCTAGCAAGAATCCTAATCATACTTTTTGAATGTTGTCAGAGTTGTTTAAGTGTTAAAGATGCAGTTAAGACATTTCTTCAAGTATAAAAGGTAAACCCACCAGTTTCAGATCGGGCTGCGGGATGCTGGAACTCTTTGCAAGTTCATCAGAGACCCCTCGCACACGTCTGAGGGTAGACGGCTAAATGCATTCTTTTGTAAAATAAGCTGCTGGCGTTTTCATATGTAAAACATCTATACTTGGCAAATGTTTTGGCTCAAATTCCATCGGTTCATTTGCTAATTAAAACCTTGTCTTGTTTTGTTTTTTTGTCCAACTGATTTATAAATAGCTCTTTGACTGTCGCCTTTTCTGACTCATCAGTGAAGCTGCTAATTATCTTAGGAGTTTCAAACCAACCCCCATTTCAATATTTCTCTCCCACGTTTTAAAGAAACACAGGGCAACATTTTAATCCATAACGTCAGTGTGGAACGTGTGTGTTGCGTCAGCGTCGGGAGCTTCTTTCCCGCCCAGTTCACACCCGCACTCTGCTGACTGGCGTCCTGGCTGAAAATGTTGGCCTGTAGGTTTTTAGAAGGGACGCAGCAGTCAGATATTAGGATCCGATATCAGTCCTGATCTCGGCTAAATATCCACACTGGATATTGGATCATCGGGAAGCACACAAGCTGATTTACCTCACGACGACACGAGCCAGCTAACGTGGAGCTCGTAGGGGCTTTGAGACGCTGATCGTCGGGAGGTGGGACTAAATCCTGGTATTTATCCGGTGACCGCTGAGTTTCGAGGCAATGAAAGAACCAGCCAGCCGAGGCCAGAATACTGCTCCATACACACTCAGAGATGCTGAGAGTCCAGGGCGGGACAGAAACTGGTCCATGCAGTCCCACTGAAGTAAATAGATGCAGACACGGGAATGAGAAGTTTTCTAAAAAGCGTCAGTCGACTTGTGATAGGTAGCTGATTCTGAACATATTTGTAGTCAAGGAAATATTAACACAGCAGTACATATTTAACCATTTCATTGTATGACATTTTAGGGGGAGCTGAGCTTCCCTTGCAGAGAAATCGCCACTGGTTGCTATGGCTGTGTCTGTAGCAACCACTCAGCCCCGCCTCAATCCTCTGGCGGAATCTGGCACCAAAGGTAAAAGAGTCACAGAGTTGAGGAGACACGAAGTAAACAAATGAACCAACCAACATTTGACTGTGTAATAGTTTTACGTGTGAAGCTGAAAACATGACTTAGGATCCATTGTTTCTAAGAATGTAGGCAGGTTAAATAATCCTCAGTGTTGTCACGCAAGCTTTCATCTGCTGAGAAAAAGCAGCACTTCTTCACATTTCAGGGACGTGTGTCTCCGGGATTCCACAAGCGCTGTCCAGTCCGTGCTCCGCCGTCAGTCAGCACCTACTGCAGCCTTCTGTACTCTGTCAGCCGGACAGCTGGAGTGAACGAGACCCACGACGTCTCACAGTAATTAGAGTTAACACGACATGGCGCATTACAACACAGTGTAGTTCATATAAACACAACCACAAACCCAGAGAGGGATGATTGTTCCCAACAAGACCAGCAGCAGAGGGGCTGGTCTGTGTGTTTTACAGAGTTTGGTGCTTTTAGCGTGTGTGAAAATGCTGTCAGATCTCTGTGTGTGTGTGTGTGTGTGTATGTGTGTGTGTGGTGCCTGGCAGTCAAAAGACCCACGGTCAGCAACATAAATCGGCACTGATGTCTCTGATTGATTTCATATATTTTATAAATGATTCTGAATGACATGATGCATTAATGGTATTTTTTCCAAAGTGGTCGCCATATTGTTTTGTTGTCGTCCTGACTGATGAGTTTCCAAAGCCACGTACACACAACCAGAAAATACAAAGGCTTTTGGTTTATTTAACACACACGTTCCGCACTGACGGTATGGATTAAAATGTTGCCCTGTGTTTCTTTAAGGACCTTTAATAAAACTTGGGAGAAAAATATTGAAATTTCAAAGATAATTTGCAGCTTCACTGATGAGTCAGAAACGGCGACAGTCACGACAAAGAGTTATTTATTTATCTGAGATCAGATGGATCATGAACAAGGTTTTGATTAACAAGTGACAGATGGGAATTGAACCAAACATTTTGAATATGAAATTGCCGGCAGCTTTTATTATAAAACACTACATTTGGCCATCTACCCTCAGACGCGTCTCTCTGTTTTGGATGACTTTGCAAAGAGTTCCAGTATCCTGCAGCTGGATCTGAAACTGGTGAGTTTACCTTTTATACTTGAAGAAATGTCTTAACTGCTTCTTTAACACTTAAACAACTCTGACAACATTCTAAATATATTTGTTTTTGGTCTTTTAAAAAATATAATTCTTTTATCTTTAAAGATTCAAATATTTTAACATATTCTCTTTTAACCAGAATTATTGTTCACCTTAAGTTTTGGGTTTTTTTTGCAATTCTTTTTGGAATAGCGCTCCCTATTTTAACAACAGAAAGACAATATAGGGGCTTTTCCAAAGATGGTCTCTGCAGAGAGCTCCACGGAGAATCCACGGCGATGCCACACATAACAAGGCAGCATCGCTAGTGCAGAGGGGGGGTTTAGATCAGTCACCACGTTATGAGATTTCTTTTAGATGCACTGCAATTTTTACTGTCATTTTGTACACAAAGTTCACTTCGTTGTTCTTTAAAGTTGTAAATTTAAACTTATAGAAAAAATTAAGTGTCATGACTTCAGTTTACATCGTTCCAAGTGGTAAAAGGCAGATTGTATTTTTTTAAACTAAGAATTATCTTTACTCCTCCAAACTTTTAAACAAAGCACACAAAATTGCAAAAATGCAAATACATTAAAGATATTAATACTCAGGTCAAGATGTGTGACAAATATTATAAATATAATACATAAATAAAAACAAAATTAATAAGCAAGACAAAATAACAAAAGTATGCAATAAATATGTGTGAATTCAATTAGCTTAACAAGAATACAGCCAAAAATATTTTTTTCTTCATGTAGCCAAAGGAAATGTACATAAATACTTTTGTCGAAAGGACCCAGCTGTCTAAAGGACTAAACAAACACAACTATTTCAGTTAAGATGTAGGTGTCTGCTACTGACAATTCTTAAAGCCACGGAGAGAAATGAATGAAGATCTCCATAGACATTTTAACTATGACTTTTAGGCATCTTCATTGAAAAAGAAAAAAGAAAAAAATAAATAGGAGAGAAGGAGGAAAATAGAAAAACATCTTTCCAATGTTTGGAAAGGAAGGAAGAAACATTATGAAAAGATGCCAGCTAATCAAAGTTAGTACTTTCAGCTTCATCATTCCTGCTTCTGGAAGTTAGGAGACGTCTCATCTCCTCTTTCTGGCTGGCAGCCTCTCCTCATATCAGCCAGCAGGGGGCGCAGCTAGAGATTTCTACTCCCATGAGAACAGTGGGTGTTGAGTCCCGTCACAGAGCAGGTCTAAAGGAGGCTAAGTGACTGCAGAGGTTTGAAGTGTCACCTTTCATATCACCTGCTTTCTTCTTGTTTGCAGTAAAGT
>CAESWR010002191.1:15724-26685 GCA_903171835.1 Mullus surmuletus
TATTGTGGTTTTTTGAAGATATAATTATATATGAGGTTTGAATAAGTTTAGATGAACTCTGATTGTAGTTCAAAGGTCAACGAAGATCTGTTATTTCAGAAGAGTGTATCGAACTGGTAGCCCTTCGTGAGACTCAGGACCCAGGAAGTAGCTCTCAGTCTCAAAAAGGCTGTTGACCCCTGCTTTACGGTGCCCCCACCCCCTCCCCCACCCCTAAAAAAAACATGTAAAAAAGACAAAAAACCACATCTGAGAAGAGGAAAACCCATGTCATCTCAAAGCCCCAAACACTTTCATCATCACGTCATTGGATTTCTCTGGCCTGTAAATGAAGGAAGGGGACTAATGTTACGCTCAAACCCGCTCCATAAGCAGACACGCCAGTGAAGATCAAAGGTTATTCAAAGAATTTTGCCGTGGAGACGCCTCAATTAGAAATAAAGCCATGCCAAATGGCTTTGAACCTCCGTTAACCCTTTGATCATAACATCATAAAGAAATTGCCTCTTGGACCAAGCTGGCTTAAATGGTGAAGATAAAAAGGGAAAGACTTTTGGTACAGCGAGGGGGCGTGGCCTGGCCCTTTTTGACCAATGTTGCTTAACGGTTTCAAGAGGTTTCAAGAGGGCCTTTGGTGGAAGACGTTGGTACATTGAAGGACGTGGCCATGTACTTTTTAACGGGATGGGAAACAACTCCGAGCCATGTGGAGGGGGCGGTCGCACGTCTGGGGGGGTGGCTCAGAGCTCGGGGGGCCGGAGATGAAGGAGACGGTCACCATGGAGCAAGGTTCTTGTCTTTTGCTATCTTGGATCATTTGTGTACCACAGCCCACAAAGCAAACAGGTCGGATCCAATTCCGGCCCCAATCTGGCAACTGCTGGCACTGGCAATCGGTATGTCAGCCAGATGTGGTCCAGGTGTGGCAATGGTGGACCTGGTTAGATGATGGCATGCCACATGTGGGCCCATGGTGGTTGCCCTGGGCCCTGAAACTTGCTGAAAAATGCTTAGTCTGAAACTGGCTCCACCCACAGGACACACACACACACACACACACACACTCTCTCACACATGATGCCACACTACCCAGCAGCAGGACAGACACAAAAGACTCCCAAGGTCCAAGCAGAGGAGAGCACACAGGCTTCAGGAGAGCAGAAGACCGGTATTGATGAGGAAGCTTCCCAAAGGAAAGACAAGGGTGATCTGCCTCCACTGGCCCTCGACATCCCATGGTGGAGCACCCAGCAAACCTCTCCGAGTGTCTGCTCACCAACTCTCTGGGATCTTCACAGAACTCTGAACCATTTATTTGTCACAAGTGAGTCATCAGTGTGTGTGAGACAGAGAGACTGGTTTGATGGCATCCAACTGAGGCTCTTTCAAACCTGCTTTGCATATCAGGCAAACCTGTTTGTCCTGGAGGCCGCTGGCGCGCACGCGCGCGCACACACACACACACACACTGTGCTGACACCGTGACTCTGCAACTGTAGGTGAGGATATTGTTCAGAGTGGGTTCGATCGCACCATCTGCTTGGTGCCATCAAAGACCTTCTATGACGTCCGTCCTTTGGCTTCCATGGGGACGAGCAATGACAAACTATGGGGGAAAAGGACATTTTGACACAGCGGTGATGTGAACTAAGACCTGAACGTGTAACTGAAGCATCTCAAATGTGTTTGATGTATCGTCTCATGTCCTTCATATCATGGAAAAGACAGGATAGAATAGTCTTTATTGTCCCGCGATGGGGGAGTCACAGTGACCCAGCAGCTCACACAGCACCCCCCGCCCCCCCCCCGACCACTCACACCACTTTTGCTCATGTTGTGTGTTTGTTTGCTATTTATTTCCATAATTCTTGTTAACCTGCTGGTCACACAATCACCGAGGCCTCAGGCGGAGAGTCACCAATCAAAGCCATCTGCTGCCATCTCCCATAGCAACCGTTGCTACATTTGAAGCAGTCAGTCTTTGGTTTACTTTCACTCCCTGCTGTTTCATCAGAGCAGTCTGAGATACTCTTTCCTTTACTTCTGTGTTGTACACAAATAGTACACACTTCTGTTCAGATAAATCCACAAATAAAAAATTCTCATACTTCATGTTGCCATCTCCACTTTTATTGGTTTATTTGGATAGTGACAGCATAGAGAGAGAGAGAGGGAGAGAAATAGGGGGGAGAGAGAGGGGGAGAGAGAGAGAGAGGGAGAGGGCGAGAGAGAGAGAGGGGGGGGAGAGAGAGAGAGAGAGAGGGCGAGTGAGAGGGCGTCTGAGGTAAAGTGTCGATACAGAAACAGTAAGAAATCCAGCACTCGATGTGAAGGCAGCAGCACGGAGCCTGATGGCTCAAACTCAACCAGTTAGCAGGTGAAATCATTCGGGGCGTCTCGATCCAATATTGATATCGCTCCGATATCAGCAAAAAAACCTTTCTGATACCAGCAGTCCATTCCAGACTGGACTCCAGCTCTTCTACATGTGAGCCATTGGTTAATAATCACTGGGTCAGTTTTTCTCACAGCTACTGCTGCTGACTATTGTTCTCTGTTTGAGTAGAACATGATCAACTTGATCGAGCCTTTTCTAACATTCCATACTACTAAATAAGTCATTAACGTATGTCTGATTCCTGCTGATCTCGTGTCAGATTGATATCGGTATCAGCCAATACTCAAGGCTGTGATATCGGTATGATATCGGAAGTAAAAAAGTTGTATCGGGACGCTCCTACAAATGATTCTGGATCTGCAGCAGTGTCATGAACTTGACATCTGCTGGCTCACACTGACCCCTCCTGGTTGAGAAGTGCAACAGCAGGCGCAGTGCATAAACATGAGAAGAAGGCACAGGGTCACGACAATCGTTTGTGTTTCCCTCAAACATTCATTCAATGACAGACTTGCAAGTTATTCTGCAAAATGTTGCAAGTACAGAAGAAACCAATCACACTTTTTCCAGTTTCCCTGCAGTTATCTTGAGCTCCCGGGAGCCGCCGTCCGAGCCGCTCATCTTGTGACTCGCAGCTTTACAATCAGTGCTGAGCTGTGAGGAGGCGAGAGGAGCCTTGAGGAGGCGTGAGGAGGCGAGAGGAGCCTTGAGGAGGCGTGAGGAGGCGTGAGGAGCAGTGAGGAGGCGAGCAGTGAGGAGGCACACACACACACACGCACACACAGTAGTATTGATGCATGTATATAAATATACGCCCACTTTGGACGACGACATCGGAGAATGTCGACACATTCCTTCAGCTAAGTGCCATTTTTAGTTGGAAAGAGAATTGTGGAATGAGTTCCTGGGAAGGTTTTTTTGGTTCAAAATCCCTGAAGAATATCTGATATGAATCTTTACGTCGTTACTGCATCGAGACGTGATTTCACCGAGAGACAATAAATGCACTTTTGACCTTTTCATGCTGAAGCTGATAAACAAGACTGACTCATTCAGAGTTGAAACATCTCTCTTTAGTGATATTTTCGCGGCAGCCTTTTGGAAGGAGACGCTTTTTGTCCCCAGGAACTAAAAAAGAGAGTTTGCTGTAAAAATCTGTCACTGCAGAAAAACTCAATGTTGCTGCTAATCATTGAGCATCTGAAGCTCTGATAGTAACAACAATAATAATAATAATAATAAATTAATGATAACAATAATAAACCGGGATAATTCAGACAGAGAATTTTTAGTTCTCTCACATCAACACACCCCCCACCACCACCAACACACACACACACACACACACACATGGCCTTCCCTCCGCTACAGTTGACAGCGCATCACTTCCTCGCCATCAGTTTCCGGCTCAGGCGCTCAGAGAGTGTGTGTGTGTGAGTTGCAGAGTGTGTGTGTGCGGGAGAAGTCCTCCCACATCCGCAGCAGCTGCGGCGGCGCGAAGCCGTTGGCCAGGATGAGCCTCGCGAAGGTGCACCTGTCGTAGTCCAGCTTCCGCACCTCGAACAGGTTCCGGAGGCCCAGCAGGCCGACGGAGCGCACGGGCCGCACGCCCAGGACGCGCAGGCACAGACCCACGTACACGTCCTCCAGGGGCACCAGCCGCGCGAACCTGGAGGCCCAGGAGATCCGGAGGGCCAGGTCCACCGAGAAGACGTAGCCGGCTCCGGACAGGTAGGGGGGGAAGCTGTCGTCGGGGTACGCGTCCTCCGACAGCCGCCACTTGCTGCCGCGGTCCCTCCTCGGGCGGCCGTCGGTGATGAGCGAGCCGGTGATGAAGCCGCGTCTCGGGGCGCGTCGGAGGCGCCGCCGCAGCAGGAGGACGTTGACGAAGCTGTCGGCGTCCACCTTCATGGCGAAGCGGGCGCGGGGGCAGTGCGCCCCCAGCCAGCCCATCATCAGCATGCTCTTGATGCTCAGGTTCTGGTAGCTGTCCACGAAGTCCATCTGGATGATGTCAGCGTGCGTCCTGCTCTCCTCCTCCAGCTCCTCCTCCAGCTCCCGCTCCAGCTCCCGGTCCTCGGGCAGCCCCGTGTAGAACAGGGTCAGCGTGTCCTCGCCCGCCGCCCCCCACGTCCTCCGGACGGCGTCCCGGGCCGCGGCGTCCCGCGGGGACACGGGGACCATGAGCACCAGGAACGGGCTCCGGTGTTTGCACGCGTCCGGCTGGTTGAGGACGTACGTGTACGTGTGCGGGGAGACGAGCCGCTGCTCCCGCTCCGGACGCGGGCGCAGCGGCCGAGGCGGAGGCGGAGGCGCGCCGCCGAGGATGTAGACGCAGAGGACGGAGACGGCGGACGCGGTGAGGAGCTTCACCAACCCGCCGCGGACGGTGGTCTTCATCGCTCCCGCGCCGCCGGTTCACACGCCGGTTCATCCGCCGCCGGTTCGCGCCGCCGCTCCGACGTCAACACTTTACAGTCAACAACCAGGAAGTCCCGTCGGGGCGGCGAAGCGGCGGCGGCGGCGGCTCCTCCCCGCAGGAACAACCAGGAAACACACACCGGCAGCGGGGCGCGGCCGTGGGAGAAGTTTGCCGCCGCACACTGCTGGCAGACCAGATGCGCCTGTAGACGCTGACCGAGCGCAGCGTGTTCTGTCGAACTCTGAAGTCGGAATGTCCGAGTTCCGAGTCGGATTCTGAAAGTGATTGATTGGGAAAGTGGGAGAATCCTGACTTGGCCCGAGTTCCTTCTCTCCTCCGATGCACCTGTGATTCGTGCTGGTTGCACTAACTCGGTGGTAAGGACAGTATTTTGAAGTATTTTGCACAATTTGAATATGTGCAATGTATGTAAAATAACTTCATCACGAAAATAGTTGTGTTCTTTTCAAACACAAACGCTGGAGTTTTCCCCAAGAGTCACAGATTGTGTTTCCTTCAACTTCAAATCACAAGTGGCGCCTCGGCACGCATCATCAAGCATCATCACGGTCATGTACTTCGCCTCCTCTCTGCGTCCAACAGGCGGTCTCACTCGTCTGCCACATGTGGTTTGACGTGATGTTGGTCCAGATCGTTCCTCCAACGTCTCTCCTTTGTCTGCTCAGCTGAAACTTGAATCTGTGACGTGGAAGCTTTTGTCACCAGTTCTCCACAGATACTCCTGTGCCTTCTAAACGAGGGACCAACCTTTTTGGCTTTGACTTTGACCTTTTATTTTTTTGTCCCGAGTATTATGAAGGGGGCTACCAGTTTACCATATACTCTTCTGAAATCAAAAACATGCTCTGACCTTTGAACTAGAATAGGAACTAAACTTCATGTATAATAAACATTTTTCTAATGCTTTTTAAAGATGTTGTCATTTTCATGTGTGATTAAAAAAGAATAGCAACAGAAGAAAATGACATTTTTCAACAGGCCTTCAGGCACCTCACGGGGTCCCTGGGGGCTGCCTGGTGCCCACCGGCACCGTGTTGGTGACCCCGGGGCTAAACAGTCTCCCGTCTGGTGGACAAACCACAAAGGATGCTGGTCAGCCATGTTGGCGTCGGCCCTCTGCTGGCTGCCGGCTGCCGGCTCCCTCCGGTCTGCTCACCGGCCTGCAGCTCAGACACCCCCTTGGTTTGTCTGTCAAATAGAGTTTGGCTCTCTCTTGTTTTCCTATCAGCTGACTGCGCGCTCCACCTGGAGTGAGGAATGTCGGGGTCACCTTTCACCGCTGGTGTTTTCAGGCCGTTCCATTGAGCCGGACCAGGACCGGACGTGTTGTGCTTGGATTCCCAGTTCTCTGCAGAGTCTTTGAACTCAGCACTTGCAGACAGAGGGCCTTTATCTGCAAAAAAAGCTTGAGGAGAGTGAGGAGTGTGAGGAGAGTGAGGAGTGTGAGGAGAGTAAGCAGAGTGAGGAGTGTGAGGAGTGTGAGGAGTGTAAGCAGAGTGAGGAGTGTGAGGAGAGTGACGAGTGTGAGGAGAGTGAGGAGAGTGACGAGTGTGAGGAGAGTGAGGAGTGTGAGGAGAGTGAGGAGAGTTAAATCACCCTCCTGAAGCGCAGCAGCTCCTGCTCATGCTGCAGGTCTCGGAGCGTCAGTGAGGTCCAAAGCGCTTTACAGAAACCATTATTCATTCATACACACACACACACACACACACACACACACACACACACGCACACACACACACACGCACCTGTGGTGGTAAACTACGTGTGTAGCCACAGCTGCCCTGGGCAGACTTATTGACTTTCAGGTTGTTTTCTTTTGCTCTTTCCAGCAACAACTTCAGTCCGGGGTCGTGCTCGTCCACAGATTCTCCCCAAAGCAGCAGGTCATCAATAATGCTCACACCGTCAAGCCCTTCAATCATCTGAGCGACTCAGCCCTCTGAAACACACAATCTGTACCTTCCAATGGGTGTAAAAAACCTGCAGAGCTTCGAGCTTTAATCTGCCAAACCCTGATTGGCCTCGAGTACTGAGAAGTTGCTTGCATTTGTCACGGGGGAAACAGCGCCCTCTGCTGTGAGTGAGGGGTAATGCTCGGGTTTAATGGCTCGGTTCAGGTCCTTTGGTTCCATGCAGATCCAGAGCTTCCAGGGTGTGTCGAGTGCAGTCGAGCCTCTCTGCCGTCACTCGCCGTCTCTCCAGGCCTCTGCCTCCGAGCGCCTCAGCCTGTGCTCGCTGGATGTGATGCTGAGCAGGAAAGCAACCTGGTCCAGTGAAAAGGTCCTCATCGTCTTTGAGAATGTCCTTTTCCTGTCCAGCATCACGCATCCTTTTCACCAAGGCCAGTTTCACACATGTGGCTCCTCCCAGCACAGCCGCAACATCTTCCCGCCTGATTTCAGACTCAGCGTGGTGCTGTTGGCCGATGTGTTGACGTGCGAACGCCCTCCGGCCCAGCGCTCTCACCTCCTGACCAGAGTTTGCCGTTGCACCGACATCCTGCGCATTTCATCTTGTCACTGACATTGTGCTGCAGTCTTGCCTGCGTCCACTTCAAAAGTCGCTTCTCTCTTGTTTCTCATGTTCTCACCTCATGTTCTTCCTCACTTTGCTCTCTTGCAGCACCTTCTTCCTCTGTCGCTGCTGCCACTCTGCCATCTGCACATCTTGGCAAAGGGATTTTTCTCGTTGCACGTTGTACATGTTTGGCCAATAGCTGGAGATTCTTTAGTTCCAGGCTTGAAACCACATCTGCTGCAACCTGCCTCGGTTTGTTCTGTGTTGGTCTGCGTGTCTTTTTGCCTGACAGTTTGCACTTTGTTCATTTCTACTTCTCCTGTCAGCGCTTTGACTTGGCTGGTTATTTCACCTGCCGACAGACATCAATGGCCTTTTCTCTTAAAGTCTCCCTCTCGCTTGGTCGTCAATAATTCCACAAACAATTCTGTCACGTAGCAGGGAGTCGTGCAGCAGTCCGGATTCACAGTCCTTGGCCTCGTTTTTTGAATCCGTTACATACGAATCAATGGATTCCTTCTGGGCTCCAGTGAAGAGCGTGTGCCGTATGTAAGGCGCCTGTTTTCATGGCTCACAATAGTCCTGAAACTTCTTCAGCACGGCTGTTTTATCTTTCTCTCCATCCTCGAAGACAAACGTGTGGCAGGCGTCATTGCCTCCTCTCCCACGCCGTGAAGAAACGTTGCACACTGCACCTTCTTAGACTTAGACAGAAGAGCTCAAAACGCTGACTCCGGTTCCTCCAATCTTCAGCAAGATCGCCTTCAGACACGAACTCGGTGGCGGTTGAAGCTGCGGCGTCGGCTCACACTGGCACGCCTTCACTTCTGTCACCACGTTATTTTGATGAGGTTTGACGAGCGACTTGTTTCACACGAGATTTTTTACTGTTGGCCTTCACAGCTCACAGCCAAACACGGAACTGTCTTGACCCCACCGACCACCACATCTGTTACTGAGAAAAAGTTACTAAGAAAAACCTTCGAAAGCAAGGATCGGAGCTCACGATGGGATGTATCAATGTGAAAAGTCTGTCGATTCTTGCGCCGATTGTAGCTCAGGAGGTGCTGCAGAAGTTGGCGTGAAGCCAGATTCTTGCGTGGGCTGCACTTTGGTCCGACACTGTGTGGCGATGTTTGCTGACCAATGCTGGACTGGGACAAGGAAGTGGCTCGGGAAATTTACGACCAGAGCAGCTCACTCAGTTGGGGGGGGGGCAGCTCCCAATCTCGGGCCGGGCATGGGGTGGGTGACGTTGGAGCGGGGGGGGTGCTTGCAACATGGGGGAGGGGAGGTCACATCACGCTACAGCAGAACGTGCGATGATGATGTACGTAGGGGAAACAGCGCTGCGTTGGATGCGACACAAACAACTGTACCACAAGTGTTTTTTCTCCTGCGCCCACTGGGACAATGTTTGCCCGATGGCCAGTCCAGCCTGTTGGTGACTCTCACTATTTCACAACCGTGCACACATCGGGCACAAATCAGCGATCAACACAAACACCATCACCTGTTGGCATCGCAAGGTTTGCCAGAGAGTAAACGCGGTGGGTTCAGAGCAACGAACCCCCGCGGATATTAAAAAAAAGTGGTCGGACGTCAAGCGGCCAGACAGGTGGGGGTCAGAGAGAGGAGCTCACACACGCCGCCCCCCAAGCTGACTCCCAGAGCCTGGAGGGTAAGTGGGGGGTCCAATTCTTACTCACAACATTCCCACATGCTTTGCCATAGATGTAAATGCAAGAATAACACACAATCAGGCATTTCAATAAACCCAGATTTTTAATGATCAGCAGAAATGGATGTGTCGGCCAGTGTGTGTGGCGCCGGCAGCCCACCCGGACGCGGCGGGAGGATCCTCACACAGGCAGTCCTTCAGTCACAGGAGATTGTACGCGGAGTCTCAGGCATCAATTACGGATCGACCGCATGATTAACGTTCTTGAACGTTCAGTTGAACAAAATAAATCCATTATATGGCTCCATGAATGGTGTAATCGTGTGCTTCTTCCTCATTCACATTGTGGTGATGAAATTCTGGTGGGCAAGAACGGCTGCTGGCCGGGGATCGACGTCCATCCCTCCGGCATCTGGGTGGGTGGTCTCACGGGGGGAGGTGCTGCTCAGCCAGAGGGATGCCATGCAGGTTGGCCACATTGTGAAGGACGCCACATGCCGTCACAATCCGGCAAACCTTCTCCGGGCCATAGAGCAGCCTCCCCCCCACACACACAGCGACACCGACCCTTCAACTCTCAACTCTCCACCACTGAGCGAGCGGGAGTGGAGGTGGTTGTAGCTCCGCTCTGGGTCAGTGGGGGGGTTGAGGAGGGGGGTCATCAGCCCATCAGCCCTCATCAGTCCTGAGGGCGGAGCCACTGGCACCTGCAGTGAAGGCACAGTGTTGCACACATTTGGTTGAAGTCACCGATGCGAGTGAATTTTTTGAAAGATAATAATCAAAAGCTTTTGTGACTTAAGACGTGTATCTAACTATCAGGAGGGACACTGGCGGGGGGGGGGGGGTCTGTATTATAATGACCATTAAACATTTCCTCACCCAGCAGCAGCCGTCTGTCACCACCTGCCTGCAGCCTCTCACACACAGTGCCGTTGTAAAGAATGTGCGAGTCGTGCATTGAACCAGGCCACTGCACAACCATGTTGAGCAGATCCATCTGCGCATCGCAGATGATGATGATGATGCAGATGCCGGTTGAAGGTGGACTGGCTCACCCCGGAAGGCTCCACCATGCTGGAAGGATCCAGTGTTGAGTGTAAGCTCGAGTGCCGGTCTCAGCTCCTCCACATCTGCAGCAGGACAGGCCGCGGGAGCCGGAATCGTCTCGTCAGCCACATCTGTATTGTGGAGCAAGTCCTCCCGCTCCATGGAATGTCGCTCCGGTCTAATTCCGGTTTGCCACGTCCTCCAAAAGTGCAAGTGCTGCTATTGTTGACAGTTGCACATTGTGCACAATAGTGAAGGCTCTTTAACAGCCACGTAGGTGATTGTGCTTGTGTCGATGGCTGATTTGTGCCCGATGTGTGCACGGTTGTCAAATTGTGACAGTCACCAACAGGCTGGACTGGCCATCGGCCAAATATTGTCCCGGTGGGCCGGTGGCTCAGTGGCCGCAGGAGAAAAAACACTTGCGGTGCAGTTGTTTGTGTCGCATCCAACACAGCGCTGTTTCCCCTACGTTCATCATCGCGATCTCTGCTGTAACGCGATGTGACCCCCCCATGTTGCAAGCAAACTTCTACGGCACCTCCGGAGCTCCCGTGACAGGCGCAAGGATCGACGAACTTTTCAGGATTGATACATCCCATCGTGAGCTCCGATCATTGCGAACGCACCTTTTTTTTGGCCGGGATTGGGCCGAACCTGTTGCTATGTGGGATGATCACCCTGAAAAAATATATTAAAACATATCATTATTCCACTCTTGCCATAACAAGATTCACGCACAGAGAAAAGACAAAATGTTCACTCCTCATGTGCAAAATTCCACAACAAGAACTAAAATGTGTCAAAAGTTGATATCTATCTGTCTTCAGGAGTCACAAGCAGAGAAAGTGATCTTGGACGCCATCAGCAGT